>CATIWQ010363784.1:0-17945 GCA_949673415.1 Euphorbia schlechtendalii
CGGACCGGTCATCGAATCGATGAAAAGAGTGGTTCATGAATTTAAGGTTCAACCGGATTAAATCGGTGGTCGAACAGGATTTTCTAAAAATTAAAAAAATATTATTTAAATAAGGTATGGTGAATTTATTTACACAATACACTAAATAAATAAAGTAAATAAGTCATTTAAAACTAAGTAAAAATTTTATATAGATATTATAAAAGAAATATAATACAAATATGTATCAAATAAGTATTGTAGTTGAATGGTAGGTATAATGAATAATAAACTGAGGGTCATGAGTTCGATTCCTACCTATTGCAAAAAATTTTAAAAAAATTATTTTGAACAAGAATAAGTGAACCGGCCGATTGGAGTAACCGGTTTCCGGTTTAACCAGATCTGACCGGCCGGTTCAACCGGTCAATGTCCAGTCTTTGACCAGACGTTGAACCGGGTGAAAACCGACCGGACCAGTGGCCGGTTCCGGTCCGGTCCGGGTTTCAAAACCATGGTTCCAAAACATTTTAGGGATATATGAGACATATTTTTTACACAAAAATTTAGAGATACATGAATATGAATACAGATTATTGAAAATTACATTGCCGGTATAACTTTGTAAAAGTTGAAAATTTGTCTAATTTTACAATTTTATCGCGAAAGCAATTTTGGAGAATCTTAATTGTCTTATGTGGCTGAATGAATGACTTCACAAATCTCAAATACAGTAATTAGATTGGTGTTGGATCAAGTTTGATTAAAACTGTAATTATTTAATGGAAGTCCCCCATCTTAATAGTACTAATATTTTGAGGAATACAATTAATAATCTGTGTAATTGTGGTCTTTCGTGGACGTGTCGGGCAGCCACACTTTTAAATCATGGCACTTGACAACGACTACCGACATCAGTCTTCATTAATCAATACCATCAATTGCCATAAGTTTTAGCATTAAAAACGACGGAATAGCTGTGTAGGTCCATATGAGCCAGTTGACAATTAAAATGTAATCAAACAAACCAGCAAATTTCCGAATTAGAGATTCAGTATGAAATAAACTAAATGTTAAAACACACAAACTTGCCACATATTACATACATCCTTTACAATAACAGAGTATTACAATCATATTAAGCGCTAAAATCACACTTACAACACAGCAAAGCCCCACACAAAGCCAAAATCCATAATCAGCAGTAATTAAGAACTAATTTTAACGAAAATAACAGATCTGAAATCAGAACCGTTAATCAAGGATCATGGAACCTAGGCCTATCGCGGCTCGCATCAAGCCGATTAATCAAATACAGAGCATTACTGGTAACCCTAGCCACATTCGTGATCTTCCTCTTCACATCGCTTTTCACTTTGCTTTCCACCTCTTCAAATCCGTCCACACACGTGTCCTCGTTCGTCAGCGCCGCGCTCACCCACGTCTGCGCATTGCTCATCTGCCACCGGAAAGTTTCCCCTCTCAGGTGCTTCAGTTCGCCCAGAGTTTTCCCTAACTCGTCCACCGAGTCAGAAATCTGATCCACACAGTCACTCACCGCGACTCGCTCCCTCTTCGATTTAAGCCCCGGAAGCGCGCGTAGGTAGGCAGACACTTTGCTCGCGCGTTCCAGGCTTGCCTTCACGGCGGCTTGGGCTAGGTCGCGGGGGCTGTTCGCCGGGCCGGAGTAAGTGGATAGAGTGCGGATGCAGAGCTTGGGGAAGCTGGCGTGGAGACA
Organism: Euphorbia schlechtendalii; assembly: GCA_949673415.1. Lineage (NCBI taxonomy): Eukaryota > Viridiplantae > Streptophyta > Magnoliopsida > Malpighiales > Euphorbiaceae > Euphorbia > Euphorbia schlechtendalii. The sequence continues at coordinate 1,718 of CATIWQ010363784.1, forward strand.
TGATGAACGGACCAGATCTTGAGGTGCATTTGGAGTGTTTGCAGCGGCGTAGTAGAGAGAGAGGAGGAGGAAGAGGAGGAGAGAGAAAGGAGGAGCCGCCATTGTAGAGTAAGAGATCTCCGGTGAGCAGAGTGAAGTGAATACGGCTGATACTTATCCAAAAACTGGGATTTATACTAAAATACTGATGTGTTCCATAAAGGGGCTTCAAGATGGCCATTAATTACATTATGGGCGAGATAATGGCATAACTTTTAGTAAAAGAAAAGGGAAAGAAATCATCGGATCACTGTCTCAAATCCTGTCGCTAAATCAAAAATCGTCCACCACCAACTTTTATTATATTTTAATAAATATTAATTTCTTTCCCCTATTTTATTATTTTTTATCCTATAAAAATTGACGTTAGGCAATTTTTAAATGGGGGATAAGGATGGGAATAGAGAATTGATGACAAATGATTTTTTCCCATCTAATACATCAAATCGGATGTCACCTACCACTTTTAAAAGGACCAGTTCTATCATTTAACTTAATCAAAATAACCAGTTACCCCTCTTAACTTGGTAAAATGTATCAGTTAATTCCCTCAACGTCACGTGTCAGAATCTGGTTAGTTTAACTTTTCAAAGATGTCGTTTTTGTGAATTTTTTCTCTCTAACCAGAAGTTTACATGTGGCATTGAGGGGGCAAACTGGTGCATTTTTACCAAGTTAAAGGGGGTAACTAATCCTTTTTACCAAGTTAAGGGGGGTAATTGGTATTTTTGAAAGTTGAGGGTGGCAACCGGTTTTCCGAGCCAACTTTAGGATGGTGTTGATGCATTTGCCAAAAGAAAATGTACATTAAAATAGTAGTACTCTCTCCGTTTATTAAATATTGTCGTTTCAACTAATTCACAATTTTTAAGATAACAATAAACCGAGTGAGGTGATTTACTAACTTACCCTTTCATACATGTCCTGCTCTATTTTCAATTTCATTAATATGTTTAAATATCGATTCCTATAGTTTTCTCTTCTTCTTCTTGAGATTAAAATATGATTATAATGAAAGTTGAATAAATTAATAATGATAGGAATGGAAAACTTAGAGAAAAAGCACATTGAAAATACAAAATGACAATAAAAATAGACATCAAAATCCTTCTAAAATAATAATATTTAGTAGACGGATGGAATACATTTCTAAATTTTAATTCTTTATCTAGTTTTATTATTAAATATTTAATTTTAGTTATTTATGAAGTTATAAATAAATAAATTTTAATCATTAAAATTGGATAAATGATTTAGCTTAATTAAAATTTAAAAGTATAAAAATATTTCATTTACTGTCATGCTAATTTGGTTAACTATTATGAGGATAGTATTGAACATAATGCCATGAAGGAATTGAATGAAATAATTAATGAATCACTATCCTATCTTTCATATTTTCAATTAATGTACTAGGTATCAATAGACCTGTTCGTCGGGCAGGTCGGGCTGGTTTGATGGGTTTTTTACAAAAAATGTTAACTCAAACCTGATCCAATCCCGTACTTTAGAACTTCGAGCTCGGGCCGGACTCGAGCAGGACTAACAAGGTCATTCCCAAGTCCATGAATATTTTATTTGTTATTAATTTTTTTATTAAATTGATAGAAAAAATATAAAAAAAGTTAAAATATGTTTAAATTTTAAATATAATTGCATTATTTACTTAAAATTTTTAATATTTAGTAACATTCTTTGTAACCAAGTATAAAAATTTAATAGGATAAAATATAAAATCTTAAAATAATAATAAATTTAATGTATAAATATATAATAAATATCTAAAATTATTCGTCGGACCGTGCTCGGGCTGGGTTTGGGTTTTTATATAAAAACCAAGCCCAGCCCCTAAATCTTCTGACTTTGACTGGCTTGGGCTCGGGCCGGGTTTTTTAAAAAAATGCGTGTCCAAGCCCGGCCCATGGAAGCGGGCTCGAGCCGGTTCTTCTATGTGATGACAAAAATGTTCTTATGATCAATGAAATTAATTTTATGCTCGTATTTTAAGATTACAAAAATGCCCTAATGAATATAATTTTATTTTATTTTAAAATAAATAAAATATTTCATTTAACTTGTAGAAACAATTATAAAAATAAACGGAATCTGAGTGTTAATGAAAGAAAACAGTTACATGATAGCAGATAAAGAATGTGAGGAATTTTATTAAATTCAACATAATACCTTATTATAAAAAAATACAACTATTTGTTAGCAATTTAGTCGTTATTAATGTTGACTTGAATTTTAACTACTCATATATAATAAAATAAATCTAGTTTCTTTTATATATTTTAATATTAAGTTTTTATTTGAAATAATTGGATGAATATCATTTTTTTTAATAAATAAATACAAGGGTATATAAATAATCCTTACTTATCTTTTACATAAAATAATATAAAGGACCCGTAAGAAATTATGCAGTATTTAAAAAGGGGAGGCAAACACCATCACCCGATGATTAACATGATAACCAAAGCCGATATGACATTTTGGGGGTTTTAGCGAAATAAGAAAAGGTAAATAATGATAACCTTCATGAGATTTACATTACTACACTAATATTTGTACTTCTTATGTTTTATTTCCATTCATTAATAACTACTTCCATTAACTTTTATTACTTTTCCATTTTTAATATCATTTTATTTGACAAAATTATCCTTATCTTTTTGTTATTCCATATATCTTCTTATCATAACATTTTTTTTTTATCTAAAATGACATTTTTTCTTGTTTATATTTGACAAAACTGTCTATGTCATTTTCTTTGTTTCGAAGAATTATTTCTTTTGATCATTCCTCAAATTTCATAGGACTATTGCAACTGAAGACCGCCTATTAATTTTACAATAAACTCAAAACAATGTTATGTTTTTTAGATTAACTTTAATAGCTTTTTATGAAATATGAGTCTAAGGAGGTGTTTCTCAAAACTTCTCAAAAGTCACATATATTTTATAAGTAACTTTTTTAAGAAGTAAGTTTGACTTACTTTTAACTTCTGTCTTATTTTTAACTTTTAAGTTAAAAATAAGTTATCAGAAACACTTCATTGTCTGACTTATAAGTTAAAATTTATTTAAAAGACACATTTAAGTTAAAAGTTGAAAAGGAGAAGTTTTGAGAAACACCCCTTTACTTCTTAAAAAAGTCACTTATAAGACATAAGTAACTTTTTGAGAAGTTTTGAGAAAAATCTCCTAAATTTTACAAGTACAATTTGAGTAAATATATCAAAAAACGCATTTCCATAATCTATTTTTATCTAACAATATAATTTACATCACGAATATATATATATACATGAAAATTTTATATTGACACCAATTGTTTGACACTCATTGACATCATGTAATTTTCATCATCTATCTTGTTTTCATCTTATGGTGGAGATCTAACTGCACAATGATGAAAGGTGAAGAATGTAAAGTGTAAATGAATATCAAACAAGCTACACACATGCACATGCCCATGCCCACACCACGCGCGCTCGCACACACACACAAATACATATATAGGGTTGCCGCTTATGCCCCCAAAGTTTGAAAGGCCCCGGGTACACATCCTTTGGAAATGAATTTCTTTTTGCTTCAACTAAATATATTTATAACAAAACTATTTTCTAAAGTTTGAAATAAACTTAAAATCTAACCCAAACATCAAATGTATTACTTCTAAAAATTTTAAAAACAATTAAGCAATATACACACACACACATGCATACATATATATGTGTTTATATAGATGCATACATATACATATATATATGTGTAGACATATAAATATATGTATGTAGTATATATATACTCCAAATAACGAATTTTGAAAATAAAAGAGGGATAAAGTAAGAAATATATGGATTTTAAATGACAATATGTCATGAAAAAAGAAGATATATGGATAAATAAATTACAAGGACAATTTTGTCAAATAAAATGATATTTGGATGGAAAAGTAAGTAAAAGTTAACAAAACAAAGGGAAATATAAATTATGTTGACAAATGTCATGAGGTAGTAATCAGTGTTTTAAAAAGCGCCAAGCGCTAGTCTGGCAGTCGAAGATGAACCGAGGCCTAGGCGGGGATTAATCAGGGTCCAAGCGGACTTAGATGCTAATCAATAGGATTTAGACCCTCGGTGTAACTAGGCGACGATTCTCAAAATAACATAAAATAGTGATAGTAATATATTAGTTCAACCATCATAAAGGTTATGATTATTTACACAATTAAAAATGAGGGCCCATTTAATTAAATACATTTTGTGTTAAATAAGATTCATAATTTTATATATTAAGTTACATATATTTAACTCATTTATATGGAATAAATTTTGAAAAAGTTTAAATAGTTATATATACAGTATACAAATTTTAAGCCCTTCTAATCGTGGCCCCCGTAACTGTCGCTTCCCTTACCAGAATCACCCCTAATTAATGTGTTAGATGACGTGATCAAAGTCTTAATACTTGTGATTGACTGTTCCCTAACCAACAAATAATTTTGTGGCAGCGCATGGTGGCATTGGGCTGAGTTGACTGTATGCTCCGCCTTGCTAAACATGTATGAGGCTGAGGTGTCGCTTACTTATTGATCACATCACTAATGAACATAGCCCATCACTTCAAGAAGACCAATAAAAGTGCAAAAATGTGACAAGTTAAACCATTGCAAAATAATAAAAATTAAATAATACTATATTTAAAGGCAAAAGAAATCGCAAGAATTCAAAATTTCCCTTGCAAAATGTGGTAAGATGTTGAGGAGAAGAGTAGTAATGGAATTGACAAGCAAATATATTTTCTAAACAAATATGGCATTAAAATAAAACATATAAAAGAAACACCTTAAATGATTCGACACACCAACTCGTTCATTCACACTTTTACCTGTTAGAGTATAACAACAATGATAACCCAGTAACATATCAAACTAGTGACAACACAAAAAGTAGCAGCACGCGGATTGATTACTCAACAATACATTCAATCAATGACAATCACACAGATTCATCAAGAGCACACGGACTTATGACTTGCCCATTATGTTAGAAGCATGTTAGGATGGATTGACGCCAAATGTAACCATGCTTGTATTAGCTCATAGCTTAAGCATTTAGCTTATTCTCTTATATAAATAAGAGCAGTTTGTAACTTATAACTGCTAATACGAAATATACAAGATCTTTGTTCATTTGCTTGTTCTTGATTTGTTCTCTATTTTCTCTTGATCCAGTAAACTGTTACATTACCAGCCACCAATTTTTCAGCTTTCGCTGTTTCTCATTAGTCAATAGTTTTCCTTTCCCACCGTCTCTTATCTTATCGATAATTCATTCAATCAAAATAACTTCCTTCCATAGAAACTAAATCATACATTGTAAGACAAAGTGATGATTTCTCCCAGGTCAGTGAGGGTCATAGGCAAAGGAGAAATATTGATCTCTCTCCTTAAATTAAAGTCATTTACATAAAACTAAATATATATGAAGTAGAAAAAATTTTAATTTTTTATTAAGTTAGTAATTTACAAAATTATGTCTTTGATAAGTTTTGATTGTTTTAACAAAACTTGTAGGCAGAACTTTTAATATATATACATAATGAAAATAAATTGAGTCTCTTTATCTTGGGCTCTAATTCATCGCACTTTTGGCTTATACTCATAAACGATCCTAATGATTATAAGATCATTAATTGTTGAATTACTAGTTTGCTTGTACGTAATGTCATGAGTTCCAGATAAAAGAAAAAACTCTTATAGTGGGTTTGTAAGTATTCGATGCCATGATATTAGTGTATCAATTGCTACAATGTATCATAAATACTTTCATAAGATACTTTTTTGTAACATAACTAAAGTTACTTCTCAAACTTGTAGCTAATTCTCTAGTAGCTTGTAAAACATGTATTCACAATTAAAATTTCCATATCAAATTGATGTTGACCTTAGCTTGAATCGCAATACTATTAACAATTGTTTAAATTTCCAGTTTATGCTTGATTAACCATTTTGTTTTGTAATTAATTGTAAGATTGTTTAGATGGTAACTAATGTTTTTTACTACTAGGTATTTTTAAATAACATTTCTTTACGATTTCATTTTTTTGCAGTTATTTGTTAAATTGTACATACTTCATTACATTTCTCATTATATTTTCTTTGATTCACCATTATATTAATTTTTAAATATGTATTAATGCAATTATAATTGATACTAATAGTATAAATGTTAGAGTTTACAATTTAGGTTAATTAAAATGTAATTTGAGTTTCACTTACTTAGCTCTAGATTAATAGACTATTAAGTTGTAACCCTCATTTTTGAGTTGAGATTAATAAAATCATTTGTTACCATTTTCTCTCAATCTTCAAAGTTAGTTATTTTCTCTCTCCTAAATTCAACATGTTATCATAGCTAGTCAGAGAAAAGTTCAAGAAAAAAAAGGGAAAATGGAAGTTCATTATAGAAACGTGTTGGGTTATGTCCCTGGTTTATTCTTACAAGCCCACTGGTTGAAGCCCATAAGAAGCCCAGCCCGCAAACTCAGTTGAGTATATAAACCCTGCTTAAGTTCTTCAGCGTTTAGGTTTTGTTTTCTGTTTCTTCTTCTTCTGCCGTTCTCTCTTGTGAAACCCTAAAAAATCCTCTGAGGCGATTTTTTTTCTTGACGGTGACTGGAAACTTTCTGAAGCGATTTTTAAGCTGCGACTTAAGGCGTTTTTTGGTGTTCTTCTTAGTGAAGGATATCTGATTTCAGTAGAAAATCGGTTTGAGGTGTTTTCGTTCTGTTTTCTTTACTTAAGTCAATTTTGCTGAGATCTTACGGTGTTTTGTACATGCTAGCTGATTTTCTTTTATCTTTCTGGATTCTTTGTTGAGTTTTCTGTTGAGGCTTGTATTTGTACACTTTTTCTTTTCCGTGGTCTTCAGTGCCCTTTGCTTAATAAAATTGCTCGCTCCAACAAGTGGATTAGTCTGGGAAATAAACCTCCCAGGATACCACTATAAAATCTCGTGTGTGTTGTTTCATTTTCCGCATCTTAGATTAACTCGTCTTGCATGTTTTGTGTGCGATAATCTGAGTTTTAAACACTACAAATATGAATCTATATATGTATCTAATAGAGAATCTCATATGCTTCTCCAACATACATGAGCATACGGAAGTGTGTTAGATTTAACTTTAGAAACTGTAGTGGAGTGATGCTTATCAGCTTAAACTTCAATGTTAAATGGTTTTTTTTTATATGGAGGGTGCATACAAAGTCAACAAGATCAAGAGAAGCCTAATTATGATGGGAACAAAGAGAAATATTAAGGGAGGAGGAGGCAGAGGTGGCAATAATGGAGGCAAAACAAGAATACATAATGTCAAAACAACCATAATGAATAAGTGACTAATTACCATAACAAAGAAAGAGCAAAAGTTCAGTAGGAACAACTAGTTAATGGCTAGCCTTGTTGATATATATGCTTGATTATCTTTCGCTGTCCATTGCTTAATGTCTGAGTCTAGTTGAAGTGTTGTCTGAGTTTAGTTGGAATATTTTTGTTTTAGGAAGGAAAACTATGAGGAAAGTGATTTTTGAGAGTAATTGCAAAGTAACGGATAAGAATTTGTTAACCCAGTTGGTTCTTGGGTTTTGAAATTTGTTATCTTCTTAGCTCCTTTTAAGATAGAAACTATTTTAAGGAAATTATATGTAATATGGTATAAATGGGTCAATATAACATTTATATAAAACAAAGGTCAAATGGATAATGTGTACTACATGGGCGCAATGGGCAAATTGATTATACCATATAGCTCAAAAAAAGTATTTCTTTTTTATCCTTTTTAGTAATAGATCCAAGTATTTATATCAAGATAATATTGTTCGGGGTTTAGTTAGAGTTAAAATTATTCATCCCTTTATAAATGTACTGATGATAGTCAAACTTGAATATTCTCTCACATAATCCGAATCCTAAAATTAAATGTACATCAATATTACTTTTTGAATGAAACAAAATATTGTAAAGACGTCAAACTTTTTTTAATATAAAGTTACTAAGGTTGGTTGAATCAAGACAAATATATTTGCACTATCAAAATTCCAAATAATAGTGAGTTTTTATAAAATATGTACGTACTGTGTCATATTCGTTGGCATTATGTGGTTTTTGAGAGAATTATTTTCCCGGAACGTGAGATGAATTTACTAAATACTCATATTATATATGCTGCACAAATTCATAAGTTCTTTTAGGGTAAAGATTATCTAAGTTTAAGTTTAGAAAGCGGTACATTTGTTAATTTCAGTCAATATCGACAATCTATCTAATTTTATTGATTGAGATTGAAGTTTAGTTATTTGTGAGGTCCACAGTGGAATTAAATCTCAACCATTAAGACTAGATGAATGATTGAAATTGATAGAAATTTATAAATGTACCAAAGTTAAAATTTAGAAAATCTTTTTTCAATCTTTATAGCTCAAAACACTTATGTAATATATGAACATAATTTGCAGTATTTATGAGTAAATTCATATTTTTACTAATGAATATAGTCTATTATATCAAATCATAGATGACTATAGCTCTAATCAAAATGTGGATAACATGTAGTCAAATCTCCACGCATGTCAAAAAATTAGCTGCTCTAGCTATGTGGAGCATCATATTAAAAATTAAAGTCTTAATTCTTATTTACTGCTATATTTTATTCTCTAATATATGAAATTAAAACATGATGTTGTGTATAAGGGTCGTTATGATGCGTGGCAAGTGTTAAGAATAATATAAATACTACGATTGAATCTTACCTATCAGCTTAAGCTTTTGGGTCAAACGTTTCTATGACATGGTATTAAGCCAGCTTATTAGACCTAAAGATCGAGAATTCAAACCCTAGCAAATTCATTTGTTGAAAATAATTGCAACACATATTGTACCCCCGCTTCATGCCTAAGGGGCATTCATGTGTAGAGGAGTGTTAGGAATAATATAAATACTATGATTGAGTCTTACCTGTCAGCTTAACCTTTTTGGTCTAACTGGTCCATTACAGGAAGAACGTGCAGTATCTAAAGAGATCAACCTTAAATTGTACTTCCAATATATCGCTAGTGGATTGTTACTAAATTTTCTTATATTTTTAAAAGTAAATATGATTTGTGGGATAAATAAAGTAAATGGCATACAAAAAGTAATAACAAGTATAAACAACAATGGTTACCAGCCAACTGAACAATCTAATTAAACTCTCCTCCAAATAAAACAAGCAATTCGATAAAACCTAGCCTCTCCCTAGCAGCCATGAACGCATGCAGCCACCCACCTCACCCTCAGCCCTACCTTGCCAGTTATCGGTCCGATCACTCAGCCCCATCCTTAGCGTTATCATTCAACAAGTCCCTTCCCCCATTGAAGCCTTCTAGCCATTTGAAAACCACCTCAGTAGCTAGGATTTACTTTTAGAATTTTCCAGCTACTCATGATAGAGAAGCCATGCAAAATATTTTTTCGAAATATGGTGTGATTGGAGATTTTTATATTGCGAGAAAGAGGAACGCTTGGAACCAGTGCTTCTATTTCGTCTCTCTTGAAGGATCGATTCCAGTCCATGAAGTTCTTTATCATTTGAATGCAATTGCAATTGTAAAATTCAAGTTGCGTGCTTTTATTGTCAGATTTGGAAAGTGATCAACAACCACTAAGCCCCACCAAAGGCAGCGAGCTCGGGTACTGCCCTGAAACACAACTTTGCACCATCCCTCAGGGACTCTTGTTCTTATGCGGCTGTAGTGTTAACCCCCACGCGGAAATTGATTAATTTGCGAGTGAACAGAGAGGTTGGAAAGGCTGATTGGACTCATCTCTCTTGCTTTGCTAGAATAAGAAACCTAAGTGTAATCCCTGATTTGTTTTCGTTAATTGTAATTGGAACTTTGCAATAAACTTTATTGCACCCGCTAGTGGTGATCTTTTGGTTGTATCTTTCTTCTCGGAAGATGCATTTTTGGGATTTTTAGATGGTGATTGGTTAACTCTCCAAGACCTTATTTCAAAAGTATTACCATATGCGATGGAATTTGTCCCTTCGGAATTGCTTTATTTTGTGGATTTCTTAGGAATTCCACCTGCCATTATAATGGAAAAGTTGGTTAAGGAAATCGCTGGATTAATGGGAAGACTAATGTTGATTGCTTTCAATTTTAATCGACCGGAACTTCTGGATGCGATGACTTGTATAATGAGTATTCCTTGTGGTTCATCCGACTCCTCCATTAGCGTGTTAATGGGTGTTGTTACTATCTGTATTATTGCTAAAATTCATCAACTTACCTCTTGCAACAATTGCGATAACCTTGGAGATCAAGTTTCAGATTCATCAACTGAACCGGGGAATAATATATGGGATTGCATATCATCGGAAACCAAAGAGGACACTCAATCTTTGAATGATGCAAAGCTGATTGGATTTGCTCCTGTCTCAATTTCTAGAGCTGTTCCATACTCAGCCTGCTGCCTCTATTGTGAGATCAGTTGTAGTACTACCAAGCCGAGAGATTGCCTCACTGCCTAGCCGAGAAGCTATTGTCTATGGTGGAGGGACTACTGTCCTAGAAACTCAGCCTTCAAACAATTATTCCTCGTCATTCTCTTTAGTCCCTGACATCTAAAACATGAACTGATTATTTTTAGAAGCACATTCTCAAAGACCGAGCGAGGCTTTGCTAATGGTTTCAAGCTTGGGTTGTTCGAGGAAAGTTCAAAGGCTTTGGTCATTAATGCAATTGAAGAGAGCCTAGAACCATAATTGGGGATGATTTATCAAGGTCATTTACCCTTATTTTTAATGTCTTTATCATTCATTAGTTGGAATTGTCATGGTGGGATTTCTAATAATTTGAAATATCAATTCTTGTTTTCGTGTTCTCGGAAGTTTAATTTACACTTTATGGCTTTGATTGTTTTCGTGTATGTTGTCTCGAACGTTATCTTCCAGAAACTTTGGAGGCATAATGACTTTGCTTCTAATTCGATTAGTTCGAATGGGTCATCCAGTGATTTAGCTATCTCTTGGAATATCGCACTACTATGTGATACGCTTTTCACATCCTCTTCTCGTTCGTTGATATTTAAATTTCATTTGATATTGGTGATTTGGATTTCTTTATGATTGCTTTGTATTGGTTTATGGAGTGGAATGAAAGGAGATCGATGTGGCTAGAATTAGAACCGATTATTGCGCTGCTAGAAAATATTATAATATGCGGTGACTTCGACGAGGTTCTTCACTTGAATGAGAGATCTAGTGGGCAGATGTCACCCTCTTTAACATATTTTCGAGACTTTATTAATAATTGTGAGCTTCTTGATATTCCATTGGAAGGAAGAGACTACACATGGCACAACTCAAGATCCTTTTCTCGAATTGATAGAGTTCTTACCTCTTGAAAATATCGGATAAATGGCTGAGCCTATCCATTAGAACTTTGGACATAAGTCATTTTCTGATATTATTCCAAAGCCAATCTACACCTATCTTAGGACTGAAACCTTTCAGGTTTCTTAATTGTTGGTGGGATCACACCAAATTTTTATCGTTCATTCAAAATAAATGGGAGTTCATCAATCAGAAATACTCGGGCCGTGACTTTTCTGCTAAATTAAAATTTTTGGGCAGCGCTATTGGTCTTTGGCACAGAGCTAACTTTGGGAACATTCAATCTAAAATTTTAGATTTGGAGCAGCAAATTCTCTCCCTTACCGACAGCTCTGTTCAAAGACCCCTTGATAGTGTGGCTTCAACGGCTTTGTTTTCGGCGAAATCAAACTTAATTTGAAAAAGGGTAGCTTTAGAAAGTATTTGGCATCAATAATCTAGAGTGAAATGGTCACTTCTTGGAGATAACAACATGAGCTTTTTTAGAGAACCGCCTCCGCTCAGCATAGAAATAATTGAATTTCTTATCTTGAACTCCATGAGTCGTTATCATATGATGTGGGAAAGCTTAATTCGGTACTCATTGACTTTTATTCGAGGGTCTTTTCAGCCCCAAGGCCTATTCCATTCTCACTTCAAAAACTTGAATTTACAAGAATTTCATAATCAGATAATCGCATGATGACTTACTCCTTTTCGGAAAAGGAAATTTTTGAAGCAATTTGCTCTTGCCATGAGAATAAACCTCCGGGTCCGGATGGGTTCAATCACTTCTTTTACAAGAGGGCTTGGAACATTTGGAAGTAAGACTTCTTAGATTTGTTCAGCTCCTTTCATGACTTTGGCTTTCTTCCATCGGTAATTAAGTCTTCATTCACGTTCTCATCCCTAAGATCCCGGAGAGTAGTATGGTGGAAAATTTTAGACCTATCGCTTTAATTCACTGTGTTTACAAGATGGTTGTAGAGCTTTTGGCAAGCCGTTTAAAGTTGGTTTTACCATCGGTGATCTCTAGTAATCAATTTACCTTCGTGAGAAACTGAAATATTCATGACTGCTCTTTTATCACATCTGAAATTGTCAATTCCATTCACTCAAGCTGACGGGGCTGTTTTGTCTTAAAATTAGACTTTCATAAAGCATTCGATTGTATTTCATGGACATTTATTGATGTCGTTAAGAAGAAAATGGGTTTCACCCATAAATGGAATTCATGGCTACAAGGTTGTCGGTATAACTCTTCGATGCCCATTATCTATAATGGGAGTCTAAGCACGCCAATTCGAATTCATCATGGTGTAAAACAAGGTGGCCCTCTTTCACCGTTCATTTTTTATTCTCGAGGTGGAAGGTTTGAAATAACTCATTGATAATAGTTTTCGGGAAGGTTTACTCCCGGGTTTTAAAATAGACAATGCTTTACCGGATGTTTCTCTACATCAATTTGTGGATGACATAATTTGTTTTCTCCACGGTGATGAAAACTACATTGAATCGTTTATTCGTATCCTTATGTACTTCGAATTAATTTTCTGATTAATAATTAATTTTCACAAAAGTTCTTTGATTGGAATTAATGTGGACAGCTCCATCTCGTAGCATTGTGCTTCCAAATTGGGGTGTAAACTAGAAAAATTCCTCGTTCGTTATCTCAGAATGTAATTAAGGTATAAACAATTAAATTGTGGCAATTGGGACATGTTGATTGAAAAAATTTTAGATTCGTTTAGCTTCTTGGAAGGGGAAGTGTCTCTCATATGCGGGTAGAGAGGTATTAATAAAATCTGTCTTACTTCAATTCCAATTTATATGATATCTTTAGTTAAACTTCCAATTGCTGTGGAAAATAACATGGTATCTTTAATGAGAAATTTCTTATTGAGAGGCGATGCGACTAATAACGGCATTTGTAAGGTGAGTTGGGAGATGATAAATTTGCCTAAATATTTAGGTGGTTTATCAATACGAAACTTTAAGCTCACCAATTGTAGTCTTCTCTTCAAATGGCTTTGGAGTCTCCGCAATGCGAATGATAATTCACTTTGGGCGATTTATTGTGCAAAGAGGCATGGCTTCGATTCATGGTGGAAATTGTTTAATTCGGATCGAGCTAAACTTTCATCGATTTGGAGGGGAATTATATCTTGCTACCATCAAAATCCATCTTTTTGGGATTTTTTCAACAAATCTATAGTGGTGCGGTTTGGTATAGGATTCACAATGGACTTTTGGTTAGATAATTGGACTTCGAGGGGACCGTTGAAAGTTTTATTTCATATTTTATGGGCATTAAGAACTCGAAGATTAAGCTCGGTTCAAGCCTGGTGTTCGGCTTTATTCAGCTATGGGTAGCAGTCCCATCGGTTATGGACTCAGAGGCTGCGGTAGTCAGAATTAAATCAATGACAGGATCTTAAGTTGTTGATTATGGTTGTTGCCCCTTCATTAATTTAGCTTTAGGTGTGAACCGAAACAGCAACGAAGAACTCCTCTTAATTTTCCCGGATTCCATTGATTCTTTTGTTTAGAATGTTGGCAGGCTAAACATATATTCCGCCAGCTCATTTAGTGCAGGTTTTTATACAAAAGAAAGGTGGCAGCCCCCTTCATGCTCATTCTAAATTGTTTGGAACACTTGCATGCTCCCTCGGGTTCGATTCTTTGGTTGGTTATTGTTTCATAGACGAGTTCCAATGAAAGAATTTCTTTTGTCTCGTGATTGTGGCTCTATTTCAGATGCAGCGTGTCCTCTTTGTTCGGCCTCGGAGTAAATTGAACACTTACTATTTTTTTACAAAGGCAGCTAGTCCGTTTGGTGTAGTGCTCTTCTTTGGATTGGAATTGCATCACCCATTCCTGGTAACGCATGACTTCCTTTTGGTTTGGAGATCCTTCTTTTCAAATGAAGCTAAGAGAGAGTTCGCAACAGCGCTTTGGTTTTTAATTGCTTGGAGCATTTGGAAGAGGGGGAATAAATTCGTTTTCGAAGGTGTTCTCGATCGGGAGGATTTGTTTATTTTGAATGTTCACCGTTTTTGGTTTTATTTCAAGATTAGGAAGAAAGTAGTTTCTTTTTCAGTTTCGAATCTTTTAATTGATCCGTCTTTGCTTTGTAATTGAATTTTGTATTTATGTGGGCGATTCACTTTTCGTGACGCGCTCTTCTTAATAAAAAGAGGAATGGGTGTTTTGTAGGTAAGCGAACGTATCAACTTAGTTGGGACGTTCGCTCTAAAATTGTCACCCATTCCAACCTTTTTTCGAAGAAGGGACACATCGTCTCTCTGGAGCTTTTTCAAAAGAAAAAAACTCTCCTCCAAATAGAACATATTATAATCTCTTGCATAAACACATGGATAAGTTATTATAATCTCTTACATAAACACATGGATAAGTTATTTTAACCTAAGTTTCCCAAACACACTAAGTTAACAAACCAGGCATCATAAATAGTTGAGCTTTTAATTAAGACACTAAAACCCTAAGAAACATTCAATACACTCTAGATCTCTTGAGATACTCCTTTCAGTTTGAAATAAATGTCGCTTTTAGGTCGTTTGCTATTACCAAGATCATATTAATTAAAGTAATAGAAATACTTATTTTCCCTTGTGACTTTTGTTAATTTGAAAGTTGATTTGATACCTTATTCCTTTTATCATTTTCAATGTGTATTAAATAAGGGTAAAATGGATAAAAATTTTAAAAATGTGCATTGGTATCCCGAAACGATAGTTATTTTAAAAACTTGTTAAAATACTAAAACTACATTTATTTTGAAATGGAGAGAGTATATAGTTTCGGCTACCTAAGATCTCTCTTAAGTCTCATTAATGAAGCTAAATATGAATTTGATATTATTATACCCAATAAACGATAAGATATAATTTACTTACACTGAGGAGTTGGAAGCCTATAGACTCCATGAAGATATAAGTTACACTGAATTTGATGTTCTTTTCTGGTTCTGCACATTTAAACCTTCTTCAACTTAAATTTCTCTATCAAACTCAGTTCAATTAATTAATAATTTCCAATACATACAAATTTTCATGGAAGACATATTTTTTATCCTTTTTTCTTTTCAATATTCAGTTTGATAAAACTATAGTAAATTTATTTCGATATAGTCATAAGTACATATTCATGACACAATAACCACGGTCCCAATAATCACGGTCCCACTATAACTTTCATTCTTGCTATGAATTATGACAAAATTGCATAATCAAAGTTTTGAACATATACTTGATATCATGGTTTTCAGAACCGGACCGATCATCGAACCGGTGAAGATGGTGGTTCATGGATTTAAGGTTCAACTGAATTAAATCGGTGGTAGAATCGGATTTTCTAAAAATTTGTCAAATACTAATAATTTTAAAAATTTGATATCAAACAAATAATATAAGTTTCATTGTTTCAATAATTAATAATATTTTAAATTTTAATACTTCATATATTAAGTTTATTCTAATAAAAAAGTACAACATAATAACCAATAAAATTTGATAAAAAATGAAGGTTAAATTATTTTTGTATTCAATTAAATTTAATTCATATGAAACCATATATTATAAATAAAATTTTAAAATTAGTAAAAATCATTTTATATTATAATTAAACTTAGGTTTAAAGAATACATTTGTAAATGAAGATTTTAAATATATATATATATATATATATATATATATATATATATATATATATATATATATATATATATATATATATATATATAAAAT
>CATIWQ010363785.1:0-14743 GCA_949673415.1 Euphorbia schlechtendalii
CTAGAGGTGAAGCGGAGAGCCCTGCCAGTGACCTTTGACAACATGATTGCTAGAGAGAAGAGAGAGCAAAAGTGTTTAGAGAGAGAGGAAGATTATGAAAAGTGAAGGAATAACGAAGGTGGAGCCTTATTTATAAAGAAAATAAGTGGGCCCCACCTATCTATTTATTTTATTATTTTACAATAGGAGCCTCCTAACACTACGGAACGATGCACGGGATACCGCTGATATTTCTCAAACTCATTTAACTTATTTATCCCTCAAATGTTTTAATTTTTGATTGAAGGGGTAAAAATTTTTGCTCCTCATAAACTCAATCAAATAATTAAAACATTCATCGTAAAACGTATTAACATTATCTTTTTTCTGATTTTTTTTACAAGAAACAAGTCAACATCCTATTAAGTAAACTCAAAACATGATCGAAGAAGGAAACGGTCATCTCGACGGCTGGAGAAAGAAACAGCCTCATTTATCAACCGAAGAATGAAACGGTTGCCAACTACAACAGGATTCCGAAGGAAGAAACAGACAACCACACCAAGACACAGTGCAAAAAAGGAAGGCCTATGTTATCATCAATTGAGAACAAGAAATCACCAACCACATCGGTCAGGTATTCTCTTTATCCCTTCGCTCTTTTCGTGTGATAATACTAGTTCTACAACCAGCAATTACCACACGAGGGGCAACTATGAGCATGGGATTTTTGTACCAGCTTACGCGTTCGTTGATGACAACCTTTTTTGGATTTTATCCTTGAATCACACAATTTTCGATTATCCTGATGCATCCGAATGGGAATCCTTCTCGTCTCTAAATTCAAAGGGATGTTTTCAATAAAAATTATTTAATTAATTAAAAAAATATAAAATACACGAAAAAAAGAAAAAATACGTAAAACATTGTGAAAAACCAGATCCGGGGGCCTGCATCAACAAAGGTGGGCGAGGTAAAACCTCGTTAAAAAGCTTCGACAAGGCAAGCCTCACCAAAGATTG
Source organism: Euphorbia schlechtendalii (assembly GCA_949673415.1). Classification (NCBI taxonomy): domain Eukaryota; kingdom Viridiplantae; phylum Streptophyta; class Magnoliopsida; order Malpighiales; family Euphorbiaceae; genus Euphorbia; species Euphorbia schlechtendalii. The sequence goes on from CATIWQ010363785.1 coordinate 1,002, forward strand.
GCGAGGTAGGAGCTTCGCCAAGGCCTTTAGCGAGGCTTTAGCCTCGCCAACGATTGGCGAGGCTCCAGCCTCGCCAAAGATTGGCGGGGTAGGAGCATTGCCAATGTCTTTAGCGAAGCTCCAGCCTCGCCAAAGTCTTTGGCGAGGCTCCCTCGCCAAGCTTTGGCGAGGCCTATGCCTCGCCAAGCTTTGGCAAGGCACATGGCCTCACCAAAGTCATGGTGAGGGGCCTTGTCGGACTTTTCTTTTCGAGCGAGACCCCTTGCCGGAAAAGCTTGCCTTTTTTGGATTTTCAGGATTTCTCCTATAAATACTCGGGTCTTTTTCGAGAATCAGGATCTCAAAAATTATTAGATAAAATATAGCTTTAGAACGACATTAATTTCCAAGAACAAGATGAACTTTTTTTGGACTTCTAATACAATTTTTTTACTAAAACTTAAAGGACGAGGAGGATTTTCAACGGCCAAACGGATATCTTCGAAGTGGATTCATTCTATAAGGGTAAGCCTCTAAGTTCTTAGAACTGCAATTCTCGTGCTTTCAGTGTTTAAATTCTTCTTCTAATTTCATTTGTGAACCTAGGATTTTAATTACTTTTATTTTATTTCAACTGTTGTAATTCTTCTTCATCGTTTTCTTTATTAAAATGAGATGTATGTTAGAACACCCCCAGAAAGGGAATAAAACATATTCCCGGATAACAGCCCTCACCAATTTACCATGCGAGCAATTTCATTAATTAAAATGAGCAACCAATTTGCTAATAAAATGAACTATTTTTTTTAAATAACAAACACAATATCGCGGTTGATTTTTTTACCACACGGGCCTCGCTAAATTCAAAATTGAACATACGTGCTATCCCCTGTGTTAACCTTTATGGATGCAGGTAGATTAGGATTAAATGTATGTTTAGGATTTTAATTTTCGTTCGGGTATTGCAATTTCAATTTTTGGGAAATGTAATTAATAAGTTAACGGGCGGTTGCATCCCCTGATTTTTGGAAGCCTTGTAACTTTTATATTCCGTGTTTGTTTTTCGCACTTATTTATTGCTTTGTGGATGGTTTATTATTCAGCTCTGTTAATGGTTTATTTTACAATACGTGAATCATGCATATAAACTCCAAAAATGACCAAAGTGCGAATATACACAATAAAGAGAATACGATTTTCTGTAGATGTAATTTAATGTGATCCAATGAGAAATAAACAACTTATCCCAAATCCAAATCTTTGTGTCTTAGTGGGCCATCCCCCAGATTTTAAGCCTCACAAGACTCTAATTCCTGGAAAGCGCTAATCCAGGTGGCGACTCCACACTAAGAGATGGCGGATTCGGGTTTGAACCGATATAAAACATTTTCACTTTTCTCTTTCAACCTTTTCATCGGGTCCTTGACTCGGTGCACCTTTTTTCAAACATCCCGGTGGATCGCGCATCTCATCCCACGCGCTCTCAGCCCACCACTCCGTGTCGCCCTCTCACATCACTGTAATTTCAAATTATTTTACTCTTGAGAGAAAGTGTGAGACAAACACATGTACTTAGACAATGCATGATAGCAATTTCTTCATCTTACAAAGATGAAAGATCAATGGAAAGATCTCCAAGCATGAAATGTCCACTAACTATTAAATTAATCAATCAAAGGAACGAAGCACGCAAAGATCAAAATGATCGAAGCTGAAATAATGCCAAAACATTGAGAAAGAAAGTTGAGACCTAACAACTAACGCAATGTCACAAAGAAGGAGTCAAATCGTTGAGCATGTCAAAAACTCCATCACACAGTTAACCACTATGTGTGGGGCAATCAAGCAATGATCGAAGACCCAAAAAAGTCAAAATAGATGGCACAACACTAAAGATAAAAAGGAGTCAGATTGTTGAACACGTTCAACAAATCCTTCACATGGCTTGCTACTATTTGTGGGGCAATCATCGCACCATCGAAATGAAACACTGATGATCAAGACTCATCATCGAATGCACCTCAAGCTAGCAAAGTAGCACTGACACCCACCAATCGATAAGAAATGCTGAACAAGAAAATAAAAGAAGTTGTGGACATGGACGATGACCGATCTATCAGATCAATCAAGTCTTACACAATTGCTATCACGCATAAGTGAAAGAAATAAATCTATAAAAAAGCAGTACCAATAGAAAATAAATTTGTAATTAGCCTGTCAATTAATACTTTATTAGAGCAAAAATTAAAGCTTCTTTTCAAAATAGAAAAAGAATAGTCCGCTGAGTTGAAAACTCGAAAAGGGCGACTCAGGAAAAACTTACGACATTGAGAGAACCACATTGATTAGAAAACTTGAAAGGGCTAATTGATGGCAGGAGTCAAATCATTTGAAACATTTATACCCTGTTAAGTTCATCCATGAATTGTCATTTTTCTAAATCTTTATGTATATGCTTATCTTGATTGCTTGCATGCTAATGGTAGAATATCGCAAGTAAACATCAAAAAAATGAAAAAATAAAGAAAAATGAGTCTGCTGGATTGAAAACCTGAAAAGGCGATCCATGCAAAAATTAAGACAAGGTTCAATAGATTGAAAACCCGTAAGGGCGGTCTATGCAAAAGTTAGAACTAATATGAAATTCATCATCTCCTCCTTGGAAAGGTATGTTCACGGCATTATATACCTCTAACACTTTAGGCAAACGACTTCCAAGCGATCATCACCGACACAATGCAGGATCAATGATTAATCTAGACTTTCCTCAAACTAGATCCAAGCTTTGAACTTGAATCTGATTCAACGAACCCATGGTCGTCGTTTTGAGGGAGTCATCCATGGAATCCCTAACAAGACAAACCCTAGGGGTAACCATGCACCAGCACAAGAGATGGCTTTTCAATGAACGAAGCCCATGACACCTACAACAGATGAACATACATCATATGATAAATATTATTCATGCATAAAAACATGCATTACATACACATTACGTTATTTATAGGTAAATACGATGCCAAGCTTGGGTAACATTGCCCTGATAAACAAGAAACTCCACCTCCACACGAGGAATCTACAAACAAGATGATGGCACACTCAAGCTTAAAAGTCAACATTGCAACATCACAAAAGCCTCCTAAAACAATGGAGCAGTCTTCGAGATATCCCCAAATTTCCATTTAACTCATTTATTCATCATGTTTTAATTTTTGATTAAAGGGGCAAAAATTTTTGCTTCGTATAAACTCAATCAAATAATTAAAACATTTATTATAAAATGTATTAACATTATACTTTTTTTCTCTGACTTGCCATAGGAAACAGGTCAACATCTGACTAAGGAAACTCAAGTCGCCTTTGAAACAGATTCAGGCACAAGGGGCACATAATGATCATAGTCGAAGAAGGAAACAACTACCAACTATAACAGGGATGACGCAGAAAGAAACAGTCATCCCACCCACAAGGGGCATCAAGCACCAAGTGATTTCGAAGAAAAGAACGGATAACCCCATGAAGACACAACGCTAGAAAGGAAGGCCTATTTATCACCAATTGGGAACAATAAGTCACCAACCATATCGGTCAGGAATTATCTCTATCCCTAAGCTCATTTCATGTGATCATACTGGTTATACAACCAGCGATGATCACACAAGGGGTAGTTGTGAGCACGAGATTTTGTACCAGCTCGCACGTTCAATGATGATAACTTTTCGAGATATTTATCCTCGAATTACACAATTTTCGCCTATCTGATGATCTTCAAATGGGGGTTATCCTCGTTAAAAATAATGTTTGGGAACCTAAATAAATATTTAAGACCATAGAAAATTTAAAGGCTTATAATATTTTTAAGGATCCAAAATAATTTAATTGGATTATTTGGAAATATAGGTATATATATAAATAAATAAATAAATATATATATATATATATATATATATATATATATATATAATATTTTAAAATAAAAAAAATTATAAAAAAATAATAAGCGTTGGACCAAAGAAATCTCAAATGGGATTTCTTTGACCCCCTCGCCAACCTCTTTGGCGAGGCGACTCTTTGGCGACCTCGCCAAACTTTCTTACCTTTTTGGATTTTCAGGGTTTTTTCATATAAATAGTTAGACTTTTTTGGATTGAAGGGGCCTTGAAATTTTAAACAAAAAATTAGATCTTCAAATAAGAAAACCACTGAAAAACACTACAACAAAAATATTTTCTTTTCTTCCAATATTTTCTTAGATCCAAAACACTATTGGATTCCAAAACTCTTCATCTTCTAATAAAATTTCTTCATCTACATTTCGTTTAAATATCCTCAGATATTCTCGGGTCTAAAACAAATTTAGAACCCGAGTCTGATTACCTTTTGGATAAATAAACACTTATTTTCCAATTAAACCACAATAACTACAAAAATGAAAGAGGAACGCTCCCGAGGATTGAACGGATACGCCGAAGTGGTATCACGCCAAAAGGGTAAGCCTCTGAGTTCCTTGAACTGCAAATTCTGTACTCATCGTCTACTTCATCTTTTTCTGATTTTATTTGTGGACCTAGGGATTATTTTTATTCTTTATTATTGTAAATGTTGTAACCTTCTCATTCATCTTTCATTTCTTTTTTTAATTTTCCTGTTAGAGTACCCATACGAAGGGAATAAAACATATTCCCAGATAACAGGACTCACACTTTGAAATATATCTAACTGGTATCATATATGTATAGTATTATATATATGCACATTGGTAAGACAAAATCTATGACTACTTCATAATATAATAGTGTGAGGATATAATGGGAGCTATGTGGTGTGAGAACTTCACATACGTGTTACTATGAATAGTCTAAATATCCCTGGTCATAGTTTCATTGAGACTGGTTATCAATGGAGAGGACAGACTAGCATGTGTAGGCTTGGACTTTGGATTAGTTCCAAGAAGCTGATCTCATAAGCTGAAGGTGGTACGTTGAGCTAACACATGAATGTATTCGGGTAATACATTGGAGATCGATATAAGACAGACACTAGAAACTAACTATATCCATGTGTTGGAATCATGTCTTATTGCAATAGTAGAACAAGTATCCTCAGATTCTGATATATTGGTTACCTTATATAGGAGTTTCCATACTTTTGGTCATACTTATTCATACCCTGGGGATCAGGATGACACGGGTGATTACAGGTATAGTGATGATCATATGTTGGTAAGCCGAGTAGTCAAGATGGGATCTATCTCTCCTGATATAATGATATAATGGGAGAAGTACCTCAGGGCCCCCTTGTTGAAGTGACACATTCATAAACCTCTTATCAGAGTATAAGATTGATAGAATGGGTTTCTAGTTAATCTTGTGAAAAAGTCTAATTCCAAGATAGCTATGACTATTATATGAGCTGACACTTAATCCGAGCTCAATAAACTAGATGGTACTTAACCTGATGGAAGGAGTGTATTGTATTGGTTACTACAGCGGAATCGAATCAATTCACAAACACGTGATGTTCCAAGTATCGGGGGATCATATGCCTTTGCTAAAAAGCCCATTTGATCATCTAGAGCTATCGGGTTCCATATCAGTATAGAACACAAAGCTTAAAGGTTCCCAGATGGGAAGCCAAGTTTAGGTTAATCTCTAGCGGCTTAATACTTCAAGATCCTATGAGGTCACACACTTTGGGTCTTTATCAGACTAAGTAAAACACCTATAGACTGGGTTGATGCTGAAAATATTTGGTTGTCGAATTCATTGGAAGAATTATTAATTGGTTAGACCAAATGAATAGTTAAAAGGAATAAAGAAAAAATTAGGGAAAAATGCATGGAGTAGAGAAAGGGAATGTTTCTCATTACGAATGGGCCCTAAACGAACATGGGATGTTAGGAGTTGGGCCTGTGTGGTTACCCCGCAAGATGAAAAGCTCACGGGCCACTAATGCGTAGGGTAAGCACATGCGCGCTAGCGGACTTATAGCACAAACCTGCTAGAGCGGGTAGCCCGCAAGCATCGACTTACGGGGCTTACCTTGTGATGGATCTAAGGGTTAGTCTGGGAATCTTAGTGACCCACGTGGCTAACCCTCTAACTGGGATGCGAATATTCCCATCCCAATTTATGTTTGAGGGGGAGTCAAACACTCCCCCCTTTTCCCTATATAAAGACCTCCAACTCCTCTTTATTCATCACTTCAGCTTAGCTTTTCTCTCTGAGTTTTAAATCTCTTTGTTCATTCATTGTACGAGATCCTTCACGAGTTTCTCTAAACAATGAAGAATTCTTTTGAAGGCTCTTTCTGAAAGTGAGCCTTCTCAGCTTATTTTCAAGTTGGTTTTCGAGCGGTCTAGCAGCTGCTGTTTACTAACGGGTTCTTCCTCAATGAAGTTTTGGTCAGTGAAGATCCTCTTCCTCAATGTGGTTTTGGTCAGTGAATATCCATGTGGATCAATCATAGAGGCTATCCTAGTTTGGAGGCTCATGCTAACGAAGTTCTACCGAATTGCTCTAAGGGAATGTCGCATCCAAACGAGAAAGATAAGCACGTGTCAACTAATAACGTCCTAAACTCAGATACTAGGTTTCTTTTATAAGCTTTATAAACTTATACACGTCTATGGAATGTTTTAACTTAGATTATATCAATCATGGCATGCTTAGGAGATCCTTAGGTCAATTTTAAGTTTTGAAATGCTACCTTGCTATGTTGCATATTCAATAACTGTCTTTATTAACCAACAAGTGGTATCAAAGCTTGCCTTATGGTATGCATGATTGATTATAATATGTTAAAATGAAATTTTCTATGAATTAATTAAAGTATGGTATGCATGATTTAGGCTTCAATTCCTATTATAGAAAATGATATAACTACTTGATTAAGATTTTGCTTAAACTTAGTCTAGGTGATTGTCATATCAATGTTTTACCACACATGTAAATTCTTTAATCGAGGGTCATCTTTTACTTCACTCAATTAAAGAATGAAATCTCCGTGGTACAACGAATTAAAGTACCCGTGGTTATTTTGGCAAGGACTATACTTGGCTGCTCATTCACTTTAAGCGGACCTCTCCTACCTAGAAATCTCCATGGGTATTAGATTCCGCATATGGTTTTACAAATGTGGTTTAAGTTGTTAAATTAAAACTTATAGACATAGGTGCAATGACTTAAACAAGGACCTTGTTTGTTTTGCATACTATGTAGAGTATTGGCATAATGGAATGATTAAGATTTACCAGTCTCAAGCATGTTCCCTTAGAGTTAATAAGTCCAAATAACTCAGAATTATTATATTCATAATCATATCCATCGTATAAGACCTAGACTAGGGCGAAACTAGTGGCACCAATAAAATCCCCACAATAATATTAAGGCGGTATATAGTCTTCCCGTCATCAGTCGTGATATGAACCTTATTAACAGATGTAAGCACATGAACAATATGCCTTCCCTTAACATGTGTTTAATCATGAGACTAGATGGGGTTATTGCCTTATTGGAGCTAATGCAAGATTAGAGACACATTTAAAGAGCCATATAATCGGGTACGCATATCTCGAGAGAACTCAAACAGATTAGCAATTGCATGAGATGCAAATGGATGGGTTACAACCATGGTTATCTTGTCATGGCTTAACCTGCTATAGCGGGGGTCATGATGAGTGGCTATGGATGCTACCTACTAAAGAAAATTGGTTCGACCCAATTCCCGAATTTAAATAGAAAGGGCTATTTGAATGTGAGATATTAGTAGGAATTATGTGTTTAATTAAAGACCTTAAATTAAATGCATATACATATACTAAAGTCTAAATAAATTCTATCTTATATCTAGGTTGAACAATGAATCCGAACATAAACCTTCGCTCAATTTTTGACAATTAACTAGATATTTCAAACTTTACTGATTAGTTCAGGGAGGTGAGCAGAGTCCTCAAATCTGAAAGGATAGCTTATGTTCTACATGAGCCCCTCCCTAATGAGCCTGATCCTAAAAATGATGCCAATGAACATGAGGCATGGGAGAAGTATAGAAAAGATCGTGAAATAGTGGCATGTATAATGCTGGAAATCATGAATTCTGAGCTTCAGAAACAGCATGAGAGCATGGACCTCGACACCATGATTCTCCATCTTCATGAGCCCTTTTCAAAGTGAGCTAGGTCTAAGAGATTTGATACATAGAAACTCTTGTTCGAAACGAAGATGCAGGCTGGCACTTCAACACCACAACATGCTCTTAAACTATTGGGTTATATAGAGAAGTTGACTCGACTGGTTTTATGATGGATCACGAATTATGTGTGGATCTGATTCTTGCCTCATTAACTAATATTTAAACACAATTTGTGACTAATTATTACATGAATAAGATTAATGCCACACTACTCGAGTTGGTCAACATACTGAAAATGGAAGAGCCTAAGATTCGAAAGGATCCGAAAGCTTTACTTTTGGTTGAGAAAACCAAGCGTTCCAAGGGTGGGTCCCATTTTAGAAAGGGTCTAAGTGCCAATAGGAAAATCAGTAAGAACAGGAAAAGTAAGAAAGGAACTGCAAATGTCTACTTTGGATGTGGCAAGGCTGATCATAAGAAGAAGGATTACGAGGTTCAAATTTCTGAACAAGTGAAGAAGAAGCCAAGTGAGGCATATACTTCAAGTATATTCATGATAGAGAGTTTCTCTATAGTTCCCTATGAGTCTACTTGGGTATTAGATATTAGTTGTGGTACCCATATCTGTACTTCTGTGCAGAGATTGCAGAACAATAGGAGGCTTGCAAAGAGGGAAATGGACCTAAGAGTTGGAAGTGGAGCACGGGTTGTTGCAACAGTTGTAGGGACATATAGCCTTCGTTTGCCTAGTGGCCTAGTTTTAGTTTTGAACAATTGCTATTATATTCCTGCTGTCACTAAGAAAATTATTTCTGTTGCACTTTTAGCAACAAAGGGATTTGAATTTTTATTTTCTAATAATAAATGTCAAATTCAATGCAATAATGTTCTTTATGCTTGTGAAATATCTGTGGATGGCATTTATGTTCTAGATATTGAAACTGAAATTCTAAATATGAACATTGTTGAGAAATCGAGATTAGATAATGAGAAATCCTCATACTTATGCAATTTTCATCTAGGCCATATAAACGAGACTCGCTTAACCAAGTTACAAAAATGTGGAGACTTGGGCCCAATTGAATGGGAATCCTATGGTGTGTGCGAACCTTGTTTAAAGTGGAAGATGATTAAGAAGCCTTTCAAAGGAAATGGTTAGTGTGCTACTAGTACTTTGGAAATAATGCATTCCAATGTATGTGGTCCAATGAGTTTTAAGACACATGAGGGTTTTATCTACTTCATAACCTTTATCGATAATTACTCACGATATGGTTATTTATACCTTTTGAGGCACAAGTCTGAGAGTTTTGAGAAATTTAATGAGTTTAAAACCGAAGTAGTGAAATAACTTGGGAAAAGTATCAAGATCCTTCGATCTGATCATGGTGTTGAATACTAAAGCCAAGAGTTTCAGGACTATCTAAGTGGTAATGGTATTTTATCCCAATGGACACCTTCCTATACACCCCAACATAACGAAGTTTCAGAAAGTAGAAATCAAACCCTACTCGATATGGTTCGGTCCATGATGAGCCAAGAAGAACTCAGTAGATCCTTTTGGGGTTATGCACTTGAGAGCGCAGATTATATTCTAGCCAAAGTGCCCTCCAAATTAGATGATCAAACTTCACACGAATTATGGTATGGTAAGAAACCTGCTCTTTCTCAATTGAGAGTTTTTGGATGTCTTGCTTACATAAAAAATACAAGTTCACATAAGCTAGGTCCTAAGTCTTGCAGGTGTCTGTTTGTAGGTTACCCTAAGAAGACTATGGGGTATACCTTTTTTTATCCCAAGGAATAAAAAGTCTTTGTTTGTAGAATTGCTCAATTCCTCGAGAAGGAGCATATACTTGCGAAAGATAGTGGGAGTGATATTGAGTTAAACACTCAAGAAGATCGAATAGACAATCAACTAATTATACATACACCTATTACATAAAATAGTGTAAGCATGGAACAACCTACTATAATACAACATTGCGTAGGTCGGTCGGGCTCCAATCGCTCCCCAAGAAATACGGGTTTTTCATCATTAATGATAAACATCTCTTCCTTATGGAAGATGATGAGCTCAAGACTTACAGGCAATGGAAGGCTCAAAATCTAATAAATGGTTAATAGTCATGAGATCAGAGATGGACTCCATGTATGAAAATCAAGTTTAGAGCTTGATTGATGCTCCAAGTGGATTAAGCCCATAGGATGCAAGTGGTTTCAATAAGAAAACTTACATGGACGATAACGTAATTACCTATAAAGCAAGGCTAGAAGAAAAAGGTTACTATAAAAAAGAAGGCATCCTATGGGCTATCGAATTCAATAATAATTATTAGAAAATAAAATCTCAAATCCCTTTATTGCTAAAAGTGCAACAGAAATAATGTTCTTAATGATAGTAGGAATATAATAGTAATTGTTCAAAACTAAAACTAGGCCCCTAGGAAAATGAAGGCTATATGTCCCTATAGCTATTGCAGCAACGTGTGCTCCATTTCCAACTCTTAGGTTCATTTCCCTCTTTACAAGCGTTTTACTGTTCCGCAATCCCTGCACAGAAGTACATATATGAGTACCACAACTAGTATCCAATACCCAAGTAGACTCATACGGAACTGTAGAGAAACTCTCTATCATGAACATACCTGAAGTAGATGCCTCACTTGGCTTCTTTTTCACTCATTTTGAAATTTGAACCTTGTAATCCTTCTTTTAGTTGCTGGCCTTGCCACATCAAAAGCAGACATTTTCAATTCCCTTTTTACTTTTCTTCTTCTTATTGATTTTCTCACTACGCCATAGATGGCCTGTCACAACCAAAATGGCTGAGTTGCATCGAAGTGTTGCGAATTTTGAAGGAAAAAATGATTTTTAGAAAAACATTTTGAAAAGTGTTGCAAAAGTGTTGCAATAGATATTTTTGTTGATTAAATACACCTTCATCGCAACACTTTCAGTCTAAGTGTTGCAAAAAAATATGTGAACAGTAAATAAATGATGGCGGGAAGTATCCCGCTAATTATTTAGATGGAAATTTTTATTAAAAAAGAAAAAAATAAAAATTAATTAACAAACTATATAAAGCAAGTTATCTTTTCCTCTCCATTTTTTTATCTCACTCGTTCTACAGCCTTATACCAAATCCCTAATATCAAACAAATCCTAAATCTGATCTCTGCTCCAACCTACATCGTGGTTGCTACACCGCCATCACTGCTCAGTTCTCACCTCTCCACCGTTATAGCTTTAAATTTCCAAACCTAGTTTTATCAAATTGATTTCAAATCCAAATCCACCGTCGATGAAGCTTTTCTCGAAGGATTGAAGAAACTAGCTTCGAATATTGACTCACCTAATACTCCGTTATCCTTTATGAAAACTCATCCCCCTACTCCATCTACCATTCCTTCTAAGCTCACTGTCAATTTTGTACTTCCTTATGCATCTGAGCTCTCTGCTAAAGAGGTTTGCTTTCTCTTTTTTATATCTAATTCTGTCTATTGATTTGTATTTCAGAGGTATTTTTTATATAGTTATTGGTTCAATTTGGAGATTATGCTTCTTGTTTTGGTTACCTTTTTTTATTGTGTTCATTTTGATCTGTTGAGTGTTTTCTATCTGATATAGTTTTCAAATTGACGGTTAAATGTCCTTTTAATTGTTTCAATGTGTTTTCATTTTATGGGTGTTGTGTTACCATTGGGATTGATTTTCAATGCTGTGTGTAATTGTACAATCCGTCTGAAATTGTTTTTTTTTCATTTGACATACTTCAAAGAAAAAGTTGCATATAAAAACTGAAAATTTATCAAAGAATTGGTTTTTTTAGTTGTTCTCTTCGAATGCAATCATGCATCTAATTTTCTTTTCAAGCTCAACTTACTACTATATATTTTGCTTTCAAGTCTGTATTTAGGTTATTCTTTGGCCTCTTAGATCATAATTTGGTACCTATAAGTATACGGAGAACTGGTGAAGAATGTGTCTACTCTGAAGACTCTGCATAAGTATTTAAGAAACATAAAGTCCCCTAACAGTAATTTGAGCCTGTTAAAAATGGGAGTTTCAGTCTTTCAAATCAATATTCACTATTCTTATATTGTTTTAAGACTCTGTACATTGTCTTCCCTTATATTGCTTTTCAGCCTGTGACTTGTTGACTTGTTTGGTAGGTAGGAATTTGTCAGAATTTTATGTGTTTAGTATTTAATTATACTTGAGCCTGATTTAATTATACTTGAGCCTGATCCTTTAACAAAACTAGCAGATCTTCGAAATATAATAGATATACTCGTGTTTTGCTTGACTTCATTGTGCTACGAATTTGAGTAATTACATGTGGTAGATATCAGTTTCATTCCCTAGCTTTCTCTGTAGAAATTCTTTGTTTGTCTTACCGTAGATTCAGATGTAGTTGCATGAAGAGAAATTAAAAGTCTTTGTATGATCTCTTAGCTATTGCTGGAGCTTAATTGAGATTTATAAGAAAAATATAGTTGCTGCAGGTGTGGCACAAGAAATTTAAGAAATATTTATTATATATGTCTGATAATGTCATTGTTATTATTCTGTTGAATGGGATATGAGATTTTGAAGGTATTCCCTTGTAATTTATTCTGTTTCCTCTTGCAATTGATATTATTTCAGCTATAGAATTAGATAAAAGTAGTGATCATCTTGCCACAAAAAATAGAAGGGGGAAGAAGAGTTTCTGGGTTTAGGGTCTACTAGGTTTCTTAAGGTAATCACTACTTTCATTTTTTAGTTTTTAAAATCTAGAGTTAGGTATGTAATTGATTATTTAATGATTGGTCTGTTCATGTGAATGATATTTGGTCTGTTCCTGTTTTCTTCTTAGATACGGTTTATGCTACTGAACTTGATTTGTTGCATTGTAATTAGTTCTGCTTTAGTCTGAAACTCATCTAAATACTTTACTGTACAATGAGCAGCATCAGTTATGTTTGTATGACGGAATCTGAAACTTTACACACTTGAATATGAGCTAGTTCTACTTTAGTCTTTTACATGTGAATAATTGGTTACATTTTTGTGGTTACAACTTTGATATTTTATAGTGATGTGGTTTTTGTTGGTTTAACCAAATTTATTATTGTTGAATAATGAAGTGAGATATATCAGTGCAAATTTTCTTGATGTTAACTGCCATTCAAATCTTGCTATTTTCAACTAAATTGAAGTTTTGTTTTGTATAGTGATTACTCTTGGTTTTTTTATTTACTTAATAAGGATATGTATAATATATGTTATTTAGTAACTAAGTAGATAAATAATATGTGATGTGTAGGTAGACTCTAAGATAGCATCATTCTTCGCGTTATAGCAATGGCTAAAGAAGGGGAAAAATGGATTCATTCTCCGCGTTCTAGTGATGAATATATCACCGGGGGTGAATGCATTTTTGGAAAATACATTTGCAACTTTTGTCGCAGGAACCCAAATGAGGTGTCCTTGCAAATACTGCCGTATTCAAAAATGGCATTCTCGTGATGTGATATTTGATCATCTCATCTACGATGGACCTTCTCCAACTTATACTCAATTCATCTATGACATTTCAATCATAGAGATGTCAACGCCGTCCGAAGATGACTTACAAATGATGT
>CATIWQ010363796.1:0-26980 GCA_949673415.1 Euphorbia schlechtendalii
GTATCCAAGAAGGTTTATCTTTATGCAATGAAATAAAGCTAAACCAACAAATTAAAAAGCATCATCTGAATGAGAAGATGCAATTAGGCCAATTCTGTGGTCAATTTGGGATTGATAATCCTTCTACTAGCAAACCACATAAACCTTTCAAAAGGGAGAAATATTATGCTAGTAAAAAATTTATAAAATGAAAAGAAAAAAGAGCTTTTCGTAAGAAGAAAAAGTTGGAAAATAATCCACCTCCACATAAATTAACCATAACTTGTTACAGACGTGGCAAGAAAGGTCATTTTGCTAATAAATGCAAATTGAAAAAGAAAATCAATGAATTAAACATTGATGATAACTTAAAGGATGCTTTAAGTAAAATCATGTTAGATTCTTTTGAGTCAGAAGATAGTTCTGACATAGATGACGATTCCACATCTAATTCAGAAAATAATTTGAGTAATTTAAAAAATGAAAAAATTATTTCATCAGAATCTGATTGCAAATGCAAACAGATAGCTAAAGATTCTAGTGAAGATGAAAATGATAATATTTATCAAATAATGTCTCAATTTCAAGACTTAAAAATTAATGCTATAACTAATGATAACATTATGGATATTTTACAATGGATTAAAGATTCAGAATTAAGATTAAAAATGTTAGAACAATTTGACATTAATAATAGTCAAGCTCAAACATCTAGAGAGGAATATATTACTCTCAAATCTTCTGAGCCATATTCTATGGCATAAGTCAAAAGGATGTTTAAACAAAAGCAAACTAATGAGATTGCTAATACAAGTGACTTATTTGCTGAGGTTAAAAACCTTAAAAATGAAATTAAAGACTTGAAATTAAATAATAAGAGTCTTAATGAAAGAGTTTCTAGATTAGAGAAACTAAAAGGAAAAATGCCTGTTGATATTAGTTATACATCATCTGAAAATAATTCAGATTATGATGAACGTGAAAAGGATGATTTCTTATCAACCATTGAAGTAATGACTTCACAAGAATGGTACATACAAATTTCACTTCTTATAGAAGGAAAAATTTTTAAAGATTTAATTGCACTTGTTGATAGTGGTGCAGATTTCAATTGCATTCAAGAGGGTATAATACCCACGAATTATTTTCATAAAACTTCTCAATCTTTGCGTTCAGCAAATGGTCAAAAACTTAATATAAGTTTTAAAATCCTTAGGGCTTATATATGCAAAAATAAAGTTTGCATCCCAACTAATTTTTATTAGTAAAGGATATAACAAACCAAATCATACTTGGAACTTCGTTTATAAGGAGTTTATTTCCTTTGAAAAATATTGATTCAAATGGATTTACTGGAACATTTCAAGGAAGTAATATTTACTTCCAATTTGAAACTAAACTTGTTATAAGGTTTTTAAATCAGATAAAAGATCCTTTAATAAAGAATAAACAGAACCAGATTTCTTTTTTAAAAGAAGAAATTAATTTTATAAACATTGATAATGTTTTAGATAATCCTAAATTACAGGATAAAATCAAATTTATTAATAATGAATTCACTTCAGAAATCTGCAGTGACCATCCTAATGCTTTTTGGAATAGAAAAAAGCATATAGTATCTTTGCCTTATGAAGAAGGATTTAATGAGAAATTAATTCCTACCAAGGCAAGACCATGTTAGATGAATTCAGAATATCTGAATTTATGTAAAGAAGAAATTAAAAATCTTCAAGATAAGGGTTTAATAAGACCCTCTAAGTCTCCTTGCTCATGTACTGCTTTCTATGTTAATAAACATGCTGAGGAAGAAAGAGGCGTACCAAGACTGGTAATAAATTATAAACCCTTAAATAAGGTTTTAAAATGGATTAGGTATCCTATACCTAATAAGAAAGATCTTCTTGATAGGCTTCATAATGCCTTAATATTTTCCAAATTTGATATAAAATCAGGTTATTGGCAAATTCAAATTAATGATAGTGATGTTTATAAAACTGCTTTCAATGTACCTTTCGGCCAATATGAGTGGAAGGTAATGCCATTTGGGTTAAAGAATTCCCCTTTTGAATTTCAGAACATAATTAATGACATTTTTAATCCATATTCAGACTTTATAATTGTTTATTTTGATGACATTTTGGTATTTTCTAAAAATATTGAAATGCATTTCAAACATCTTGACATTTTTAAAAAGATTGTTATACAGAATGGTTTGGTCATATCTAAACCTAAAATGCAGTTATTTAAAACTGAGATAAAATTTTTAGGTCATAATATTAACAAAGGAAAAATAATTCCTATTGATAGAAGTATAGAGTTTGCGTTAAAATTTCCTGATAAAATTAAGGACAAAACTCAACTTCAAAGATTTTTAGGTAGTTTGAATTATATTTCACCCTACTTAAAAGACTTAGCTAAAGACACTGCCATCTTGTATGGCAGGCTTAAAAAAGAACCTAAACTGTGGACTAATAGTCACACAGAAGCTGTTAGGTTAATTAAAAAGAAAGTTAATAACTTACCTTGTTTAATGATAGCTAATTCCTCATGGGAAAAGATTATTGAAACCGATGCTTCAGATGTAGGCTATGGTGGTATTCTAAAACAAATTTCACCAATTAATAAACAAGAATATCTTGTTAGATTTTATTCTGGTAAATGGAATAATAGCCAGAAGAACTATGCTACAATAGCAAAAGAAATTTTAGCTATATTAAAATGTGTGTTAAAGTTTCAAGATGATTTATATAATCATAAGTTTTTAATAAAAACTGATTATCAAGTTGCTAAATATATGTTTGATAAAGATTTTAAACATGATGTCAGTAAACAAATGTTTGCTAGGTGACAGGCTCAATTAGCCCCATTTGATTTTACCATTGAGTATAAAAAGGGGATAGATAATAGTCTACCTGATTTTCTTACTAGAGAATATTTACTGGAAGCTAATAGCTTTGATTCTTCTATTTTACAGGATGAGCACAAAAGGTAATAGAGGCAGAGGAAATTCCTCTCATAGAGGACAATCCTCAAGAGGCAGAGGTCAGCAATCCTCTTATAGAGGATATTTCGATGAAAGAGTTTTGGCGCAACATGGAAGTTCAAAGCTAGTAGCCCAGAACATGACTGAAACGCAGGATTCTCTTTATAAGGAATTCCTTGCTTTCAAAGTAGCTCAACAAAGCTAGAGTAATACTCAGGCTGAAGCAGGTAGTTCATCAGGAGCTACTGAAAAATCAAATCCTTCATATGCCAAAATAGTGGAGGATGATGATTCTGATGATTTTCCATATTATCAACATACTGACAAAGAAGTTATACTTCTTTTGGAAGATAATGACATCAAGAGAAAAGATGATGTCTGGGGTTTGATGTAGAAGTATCTTGATACGGGTGCTTCTTTCACAACTGGCTCATATAAAGCCAGGTCTCATTTTGAGAATATTTTAAAAATGACAAATTCATGGGAAATAACCCATTTTCAGTAGGTGGTAAAACCTCTAAAACTTATAGTTTTAGTAAAGCAATTATAAAAAATGCTATAACTGCTGAGGAATGGGGTTTAAGTACCTTCAAGGAGAGGGAATACCTTCACCCAGATAATAAATCAATAATTAAATTTAATTATTGGGATTATGTTGAGGCTTTCAGCAAGGTTTTGTTATACCAAAAATCTTCAAGGAAATATACCTGGTTTCTAAAATTTTGTCAAAGTATTTACAAGAAAGAATTTCCAAATTGGTTATACCAATGGTGGCAATATTATGGCCTAGGTATAAATGTTTTACCTGTCATTTTTAAAGGTTTTTACACTGAATGGGTTGAAATTTCTCCCAACCTTATTGAAGCCCAACATAATAATAAATGGGTTGAGGGTATGCCTATTTCTCACTTTTTCATTGAATTTGGCATTCCATGGATTCTCAAATGGGAGCTTGAGTTTGGTTATATCAAACAAAACATTCCCTGTTTATGCAGGACATTTTCTTCAAAATTTTGGAAGAAAATGATGAGGAACAATGAACATGGGGTTTTAGAAGCCCAAGAAACTATCGATTATCTGAAGATGAAGATAAGTCAATACAAATCAAGTATTGAATCTGCTCAGCAAATTGAGTCTCCTAGTCCTTTTGAGTTTATTTCCAGAAAACTCAAAATGCATAAGGAAAATTTATCTAATGAACAGATAATTGCGGCCTATATGGAGGCCATGAAGAAGGATATGATGAAGAATTTGGGGATTGAAATTCAATATGATGTCTCTCTTACTGCCTCTACAGTTGGAGAAGACATGATAACTGAGGCTGAAAATGCTCAAGCTGAGGCAATAGCAGGAGATAATATGCTCCAAGATTCCCAAGCTGAGGAGACTGAATTGCCGATAGAGCAATTACTCAAAAATGTTGAGCAGGAAGTGGCTAGAAAGCTGAAAGGAAAGAAGGAATAAGCTAGATCAAGCCCAAGAGCCATAAGCTCAGTAGGAAACAAGTCACTGTTTCTTTTAATAAAAGAAAACAGTAACTATTTTGGATTTGTCGGGTGAGTGCGTTCATAATGCACTAAATTTATTTTTGACCGTTTCTCTTCTTTTTCTTTTGTTTTGGACAGGCATCATTTTATGTCGACCAGCTTCTCCTTTTTCTTTTTCTTTCTTTTTCCTGTTTTTGTTTTTTTATAATCTTTTAATTATTTGGATTGTAATTTATTTTGAAGTTCGCTTCTATTTATTGGGACTTAGAGTTCAGAGTTTGGGGGGAGTTTTTCGGAGAGTTTTGAGAGTCTGTAATTATGATTGGTGTGCAAAGCAGTCTTTAAATATTAAGGAGGAGATCATCGATTCCCTCCACAGTGTGCTCAATAGGTACTATAATCTTATTCTAAGCTTGTAATAATTTGTTTAGTTTGTAATAACTTTTTATTTTAATAATATTTTCTGTGTTTAGACCCTCAAATTATGAGGGCTAATTGCTTGTGTTAAATAATGCCATGAATGCCTCTGGAATGTAACATGCTATTTTATTATGCTGTTAAAGACTGAATATGCATGATAGAAGTTTAGGATATTAATTTGTATGTACTATAATATTGGGATGAATTCTCTGATAATATGAAAATTGATTAGAATAATTTTCTGAATTTAATAGCATGCTAGGGTTTTAGTATAAAAATAACTAGGTTGGAATTTTAGGTAGTCAGAATTTTATAATTAGACCCTTGTCGCATTTAGCCGTTGAAGCTATGGTTAGGCGTTTAGGCATTTTATGTTGACTCGGTTGAAAGTAATTTATCTTGACAGCCTGCTATTCTGGTAAAATTTATTCCTATGTTCTGTTTTGGTATTAATTGACCTGGTATGTTAATTATTTCAGTTATTTATTTTAATTAATTTTTATATGTCTATATCTTCGTGTTCCAGTTTATATGAGTATGTATCCTAGTATTCTATTATGTATGGTTCGGTCCTGCATGTATGGTATCAGAGCCTGTTGTTTTCTACGTATTCTGGTAAAATTTATTCCTATGTTCTGTTTTGGTATTAATTGACCTGGTATGTTAATTATTTCATTTATTTATTTTAATTAATTTTTATATGTCTATATCTTCGTATTCTATAAATGTTAGATTAGAAAATAGAAATATTAGAAAAAGGAAATGAACACATAATAAGACAAACAAAAAGGAGATGAGGAGATTTATGGATGTAACAAACATGTCCAAATCCCTCTAATATCTTTTCCATTCGTGATTTGTACCCAAATTTGATTGTTTTAATTACTGATTTAATTCTTCCTCTTTGGTGTAATAAAAAATTCTTAATTTGATTATATTGTTTTGAATATTGATTTATTTTTTTCCAAGTTTGTGCAATTTACCATTTTCATGAAACTTAAGTCTATAAATATAGGCCTCGAATTTTGGGGGGGGGGGGGGGAGGATTTTGGAGAATTTTTCATTTCACACACAATTCTATTATGCTCTACTATTTTATTTGCTTAAAAAAATATTTCTAAAAAATTTTCTTTAACAAGAGTTCTCTCAAAACCTTTTCTCTTTAATAGATAATTTGTTTCTCTTTGTTTTCATTAAAAAAAAAAAATCTATGATCCTCTTATTGTTCAAAAATTCTCAAAATCATATTAAGCAACTTCATCCCGCATAGGTAAACCTGATGATAATATCATTTATGTTAATTTTCATTTCTTATTTTCGTTTCTAATATTTCATTTCATAATTCATATTCTCGTATAAGTTTTATTTCTATAACTCTTTTGATGTTTTATTTGAGTTTTGCAAGGTGATAAATGGATTTGTTATGAAGATAGAAATTGAGATTTAATCAAATCTCAAAGTCGAACCCACATGTAAATCCCCTTTATTTTTATGCAATTTTATTTAATTTCTTATATTCTTTGTGATTAGGCAGTTAGAGTGGTAAATAAACCAATCCGTTTGTAAACAACTCGAGGTTTGGCTAGTTTAAAGCTCGATTCAGCTCGACTCGATATATAAATGAACACTTTGTGAACATGATTTTATGGCTCGAACTATTAATGAATAGAGCATGAAAAAGCCAAAGTTCGGCTCATTAACTAGTGAACAAACTCGATTAAAGGTTCACAAATATGTTCGTGATATGACTCGATAAATGTTCGTGAACAATCTCAATTATTAATATTACATGTTAGAAATAAAAGTTTTATAGAACTTATAATAAAGTATAGCTATTTAAAATTTAAACTAATACAACGAGTATATGTATAATATTTACTCAACCTAATTTTGTGGCCCACTTTAAATTATATATTGGATTGGTAATATTGTTGTTCACGAACAAAAATAAACAAGCTTATTCTTGAACAAAATTAGCGAATCGTTTACAAACAAAATAAATTCACAAACAAATTAAATGAGTTGTTTGTGAATAGCTCGCGAACAAACAAACACTTAAACAAAAGAAAATTCGAGCTCGAATTCTAGCTCAGCTTGTGTTTGTTTAAAAATCAAATAAACAAACATGAACAAGTCCAAACTCGGCTCAGCTAGTTTATAGCCCTATAGGCAGTTGTAATCCCTTTACTTTCTTGTCTTTATTTTCCTTCTTTGGATGTTTGTATTTATTTATTTTCTTGCTTTATTTTATTGTATGAGCATGTAGAAATTAAAAAAAATAGACATAAAAATGGATAAAATGACATAATATATTTTTGAAACTAATATTTTGAAATTAGTAGATTAGCAAATGCTTTGTCCGGACATAAAATCTCTCGGGTTGGCTATACTAAATTTCCCTGTAAGCTAAACCGAGTGACAACTTCTATTTTTCTTAAACGGTGTTTATATCTCTATTTTACTTTTCATTCAAAATATGTGTTCTAAGAAAATAATTAAAATATATGTTCATTCTTTAATTTTTACATAATCACGTTCTTTTGTACGAAATTAATCTTTTAATTATTTTGCTATAAAAATCATTTCTAAATAAAGTATTTTCTAATTGAATCAACATTTCCAACATAAATTTTATTTCCATGTTGACATGTTTCCAAAATATGTTTCAGGTTTCGAGGAAATAAAATCCTTTTGCTTTCATAACATTATTTTCGTAATTTTGAATTCATTTGTTTCCATGACATAATAAATTGATTTTTCCCCAAATATTATCATTTTCCAAATTTTAAATGAAATACTCTCAATTATAGTCCTTCAGCCTACTTCGACGCGCGTTCTAAAATCATCTACTGACAGAAGTTACACCCCTCAGTGATCCACCGCTTACATAGCATCTCAAAGGGGCACACACAAGACGGATATACCATGAGGGGACGTTGCCCTTCCTCAATCCTCTAAACCCCCACTTAATATATAAATATGTACATGTAATAGTAGATTCTCAAAATGGAAACCACAATGTCTGAGATACAAATCAAGTAGTAAACTCGAATTTGTGAATAAATCCGAGATCAAAAAGCAAACTCTACACTTGTAAGAATGAAAAAGAAACCAACATAAAGTAATGCTTATAATGAAAATGTCTTCTAATCTAGCCAAGCCTTCAAAAATAAATTTGTTACGTCTCTTCAAAATATTCCAAAATATAATGAACCACAATGATGTCCCAAAGTCGCGGCACATTCCGTACTTGAAGTATGAACGTCATAATAATAAGAAATTGTAATCCGATTGAGGCATAACCATCGAAACTCATCCACTTAAAAGCATCTCTCCAAATTCTCTAGCTCACATGACAATAGTAAAGACAATGCTCCATCGTTTCCATACCTGAGAAAAATGGACAAGATCCATCTACAATTGTGGTGCAACCTCTTCGAAATACAAACTCGCATGTTGGTATTCTACCATGAAACATCAACCAGCCAAAAAACTTTATCTTGGAAAATAAATAAGTTCTCCAAACAAGAAGAAAGTTCTTATCCAGTGTTATCCATCGTGCTTGTTGATCTTATAACCATGGCAAAATGAGGCTGTCAAATATGCATTACGCTTCCCACTCTCCCATAGAACTTGATCGTCATTTGTGAACCCCGTTGCTTGTAAAAGGAATGGGCAAAACAAAGAAATCCAAGCTTTCTACTCTATGTATCGCTGCTGCCCCATGATTCTCAAACTTCTTCTCCAAAAGGGGCAAGCTTGCACAAGGTTCCCCAATAAAAAATTGCACCCCCATTGAATTGTAGAGTGTTTCCTATTGCAAATTACAAATAAATCTAGAAATAAAGATTGAATTGATTTATTTGATGTCCAATTATTGTGCCAGAAGGAACCAACTAGGCTAATTCCCACCCTTACACACACTTGCGAAGAGAAAAAAAAAACCAAATTAAATTGTTTTTTAAGCAGCATGTGATAATACCTCTCCAAATAGGCGAAATCGTCTTTTCCCTTATTTTTGGAAAACTAGTCTTCACTTGCAAGCTCATTTACAAATATTAATGCATTTTATTGAAAATAATAATAAAGCAGCTCTAATCGGCTCTTTACCCCAAATGTATATGCATTATGAAAGTAATGAATTTAAAAGATGGACAAGGAGATAGTTACCCTCAGTTTCCTTTTAGTTTGTCAAGTTTAACGTGAAAGCCGGTTTGGAACCGAATTTGCTGAGAAAGAAAGTTAAGGTCGATGGAAAATAGGTTTAACTCTAGTTATGGCTATAATCTTGGATTAAAAATGAGATCTTTCAAATTTATGACAATAAACTTGTAGAATGAGTGAATTTGGTGAGAATAATCGAGTTTAATACGAAGTTTATGGATGAAAATTGATTCGAATTGATTTAGAAATGTAATGGAATTGATTTGAATGAGGTTATACCTTAGTATAGGTGTTAACTGTTGAAATTGAGAGAAAAAGTTTGCTTTTTGGTGAAATTTTTGGATCTTGTGAAATGAAGCAAAATGCATCTATTTATAGAAGGTAGGTTATTAGCCTACCAGTTAATTACTTAGGTGTGGAGCTGATCACCTTAAATTGGGAGAAGCTAAGAATAGGGCCTAGATAGGTAATTAGTTGGCGATTAATAGCCCATCGAACAATTACCTATGTAAATGGCCTGCGGGTTGACCGAAATTGAAATTTTTTTAATTTTTTTCGGGGTTTGTGAGTACGTGATAGTATTTGGATAGGTAATTAGCCGTCAAAATCTTTTGGTTTGAATCCAGAAATCAAAATTTCTCTTAAATTTGAATTTTTTTATTTTGGATAGAGAGAATCATAATTCGACTCCATTTGGTTCTTGTCTAATCACTAATTTGAAATATGTATGAATCGTTGTAGGATAGAGCAGACCATGTTGATAATAGGTTTAGCTATTCTTGTAATTAACAACTAGTAACCTAATGCAGCTTAGCTTAAGATAGATCTCACACACCATATAATCTCTTATGCAAGTTGTTAAATGTTTGTTAGAGTTGTAATTGCTTTATATCGCGAATTCAACTCTAGCTAACTAATTGTACAAGAGATACTTGTATAAATAAGAGCTTAAGTTGTGTTATTCATTAACGAAGATCAGATCAATAAGAAATCAATTTTTCTCTTAATTTATCTCTGTAATTCACTGATCTTTTCAAATATACTCAATGCTATCACGCTTGATATATATTTGAACTAAGCAACATTTTTTTGAAATAATTTACCTCATTAGGCTTACAATAATATAAAAGGAAAGCCTCACCCCACCCCACCCAGATGTGGTCTTGAATATGTGATCTCTAGGATCATAGCTTCATGTCTTAGCAATAATTAATTAAGAGAATTCTTAGTATTTGTGTGGTATTAATGGTACAGGATTTTAGTATCCCAGAAAGAGAGGATTTACACTCAAAAGATACATATATGGTGACCATGGAAGAGAAAAGCTTGACAAAAAAACACCACAAGAGATGTCATTTCCTTGAAGATAGTATTGTTAAGTGATATATCAAGAAGCAAACTTTAGTGGCATTGAGAATAGCAAAGGCTAACTCAAGTGTGGTAACTTGAGTATTATGGAACCAAATAAAATTATCTCGAAGTTAATGTGCATGACACTAAGAATGCAATTGATTTATCCAAAAATCTAGTTCAATATAGAAGAATGAAGCATGTCAACATTAGACACCACTTCATAAAAGATCATGCTTGTGCTCAAGGAGGAAGTCAAGCTAGTATATAATCTCATTGATGAATAGTGTGCTAACATCTTCATAGAGCTACTCAGCAAAAAGGAGTTCAATACACTAAGACCAAACAATGAAATGACCAACCTTTTTAAACAACTGAATATATTATTCAAGGTGTATTGAGTTACTTTCTCTGAGTATGAGGTGAAACGAATAACTCATTCACTAATCTTACTCTAGGTAAGGACACTTGTGCCTCTCACCTTTTCAAATTGTAAGAAGAAAAAATAATTGTTTTTAAAATTATCCATATTCTCCCAATTTAATTTCGAGTAAATAGTGTAATGATTGTAACAATTTTTTCTTTTATTTTTCACAGTTAACATTACATCTATGGTTGATAAGTGTGACATACATGGAGAGAATATTTTTATCTCTGATATATTTAAACCTTTATTGTTATAGAGATTTCTCTTTGCACAATGAAATCTCTTTAGATTACTAGAAATCTAATTTCTTGGTGTTATTTTCAATCTCTTTCAAACTTCTCTTATGGAGTCATAGAAAACTCATATGCTCCTTGTAATCATGATCTACCACTAACTGTTCTAAGTTCGAAACAATGATGATCTATGATGTAGCGGAAGGAAACAAATGGATAAATACTAGTTATCATCAATTAAGTAGGATGCTGGATGGTAGTAACATCAAGACCCATTGATACCACAACATGCCCTAAACCATATTCTTACATTAAAATCCCTTGATCATACGCAAGATAAAGGAAAATTAGTGTTATCAAAATCTATTTACATCAGCAGAAATCGACCCATCTAAAAATCCTGGCAATCGCAATCCTAAGAAATTTAGAGCAAATAATAAGAAACATATTTCTTATTCAATAGTTCATCTTCAACAAAACCTAACTATTATATTAATATTTGATGGAAAACATAAATCGGAAACAGATTCGATACTTACCTTTTTTCGTATGCCCAAGATCGAAGAATGTCGCATCAAATGCCAAGTCGAATCCATGTCATGGTTTGTAAGAGTATGGATGTATATCCACAACTTCTGTAGCGACGAAGATCGACAACGATCGATTTGCGATATTTTCATCGTGAGATAAAAATTCGGAA
Source organism: Euphorbia schlechtendalii (assembly GCA_949673415.1). Lineage (NCBI taxonomy): Eukaryota > Viridiplantae > Streptophyta > Magnoliopsida > Malpighiales > Euphorbiaceae > Euphorbia > Euphorbia schlechtendalii. Next base: position 11,744 of record CATIWQ010363796.1, read on the forward strand.
GAGAGAATTGATTGGGAATTGAAAATGAAATGAATTATGAATTCAATTCTTGAAAACTGACGTGAATTCATATATATGTATGTATATATGTACATGTATGTATGTATATATGCGTGTATGTATGTGTGTATGTATGTATGTATGCATGCATGCATGCATGCATGTATGTATGCTTATGAATTGGAAATGGATTAGATACAATTAAATCCTTAAACTCTTGATTATTTGTAATTAATTCCTTAAGTTTCGTAACTTTTCAATATCATCCAAATAACTAAATTGGATCAAATCCTTTGACCCGCTCAAGAGCGGACCGGGTATTTCCAACAATATCAATGCCTTTAAATAGGCAAATTATTGAAAATGAAATAAAACTAATAAATAACAAAAATCATAAATTGAATAAATTTCTTACATAGATAATTCTAAATAGGAAATGATTAATAAAAATTAATACATTTCCAATTTAAAATGATCTAATCAAAGAAAATATCAATTACAAGGAAATATAAAATTTTATATATAACAAAATTTTTTACTTAGTTTGAATATTGCTCCAGTTGACTGTAATCAGCATCAATCTATCACATTTTTTAATGAAAGCATTTTAGCGTGCTGGTGCTTATAAACAACCACACGATGAAGTACTTACTCTACCGTGTAACATTTAAATTGAGATATGCAAGGTTTATCAATATTTCAGAAAAGAGCTACTTTGGAGTTGTAGGGAAGTATCTTGATGGTAACTACTTTGAAAATGTCTAACAAATCTAACCATTCAAATAAGAAAAGCTTAATAGATTGCCGATGCTGAAGAAGACTAATCTTAAGGTCACTTGGTTCCTAAGGATGTTGAAAAAGGAGATGAGGACAAGTTTATGGAGGAGTTGATAATGCAAAAAGAATCAATTGCTGATATTTTGGAAACAACAATATGATTCTAAGAATGCTCCCAAGAGTAGTAAGAAGGTTGCTAAGCTCAACAGGTTTAAGCAAGATCATGATCAATCACCATTAAAGGGCTCAAATACACCCTAGAAATAATTTGGTTATGAGAAGGAAGGGTGCTAAGAAAACTAGGGAAATAACTCAAACTAAGGAGTTATAGAACCCATAAGTCAAAGAAGAAACCAGAGGAGCTGAGCATGAGGACTCAGAGAATACTGATAAAGAGACTTAGCAAAAGAGTCAAAGAGATTGAAGAGGAAAACGCAAGAAAAAGCTCAAAGTTACGAGAAAAATTTAGCAATGGACACAAGCTAACTCGTCCTTACCTCACCAATCTTCTTTCAAAAAATATCAATGATGACACGATTCACGTTGAATATGACATTGAGGAAGATGATTCTAATGAGTTCTCAAATAATCATATTTTACTAAGATGAGGAAGATTGACCTAAAAGCCTTCTTAGCATGCGTGACCAAAGGATAAAATGATGTTAGACAAGTGGCTCATATAATGGCAAATCTTATCAACTAGAAGGGAGCTTCTAAGGAAGGGAATCCATCATCAATCCTACTTATTGATAATTCTATACACTATAAAGAGTTGACCAAGGTTAGAGCTAAGCTAAAAATCCATTAAGTTGCACTTGGGTAGAAAATAGATCAAATCGTATGTAGAAAAGTTAGTGGTGGTTCAAACTTCCTTGTTTGACTATATGTGTCATTTTTTATGAGGCTATCAGACTTTGGCCTACCAAAACATGGATTTGCAGGGGAGTCTTTAATCAAGTCAAGCTAGGAATTGATCAAGTTACTATGAAGTCTCTAGCCTCAAATAGATTGCAACCATTAAAGCTTATAAGTTCCACCATTTGGCCAATGAAAAATTTGAATTAAAGAGGCGGCAAAATCAGTGCATAAATTCTTGCTTGACAAGATGGATTCTTAAGTATATTAAATTTAATAATTTTGATTACAATACAAAGAATTTCCTCATTGATATGAAGAAGGATATCTTAAGCTTAATATTAGATACCAAGAGTGATGTTGAGAAGAAACTAGATGACATGGAGAAATAGCTCGATGCACTAAAGTTGGAGGAGAATAAGCGAAAGGAGGAGAAGAAGAAAAATCTTTTATTAAGAGAGGAGCCTTTGATTATGACTGGATTAGATAAAAAAAATGAAAGGAGCTCAAAGGGTGCGATGAAGTTCAAGGAAGTGTTATTTTTTGACCAATATTCTCCCACAGTATTAAAGCCAACATCAGTCTTCCTATGCTAAGGATCTTTCAGCATTTTATCTCTCTTCATGATACACATATGTGGAACACCAGAGCAATGCCCACATTTTTGCAATAGATGAACAAGTAAGAGCTATTATCTGATTAAGGAACCAACACCTCGATGCAATCTCTCTCTTAAAACATTAGTGGTGGCCTTGAAAACTTCCAGCAAGTCATTGATGCCTTTTAACTCTGCCTTGAATAAAATTTTAGATATAATGAAAAAATGGGAAAGAAGACAACATCATTAGTGAAGTCAACACATCAGTAACAAACATGATCTCCATGGCCAAGGTTGAATCAGCAAGCACAAAGAGATTAAGAGAAAATAATTAGATAGCTTTTTTTAATTTATGCTTCTTTGTCATTTTCATTTTCTTCAATACAGTTCAATCGAACAACTATGGGTGGTTATTATATAATTGAGAAAATGAGTTAATTTGTTGCTTAGGTTAAGAAATCTTATTAACCAATTATATTTTGTATTTCTAAACTTTGTGAGAATGAGACTTTAATGATCAGGACATGTCAAGTCAGAAGAATTCATAAATTATGGGGGGACTTTGCATTTGTAAATGAACTTATGTATCTTAGATTGCATTCTAACTTGATGATTTCTTCCTAAAGGTTTATCATTGCCAAAATGGGAGAGATTGTTGGACCAAACTTATTACGAGTATGTTTTGACTCTGACTAAAATATTGTAGCTCGATCTCATAATTGTGTCTTACTCTAAGCTTATAATGCTCTAAGTGATGATGTTACTCTATATAGAATAACTCACTACTTCGTCTTGTACACTTAGGTCTTTAGTCTTAGTGCATAATGAGTCATATTTACTCAATATATAAAAAAATACTCAACATGTCTCATTTGAGATACTCTGTGTTTAAATTATTTTACTTGTTTAAACCGAGTACTTTATGCGGCTTGCTCGTGCTTGTTCCTTGAGAATATTTTGTATCCCATTTCAGGAACTAAAAGTCTACACATAAGGAATAGAGAACCACATGAAAAGGATGAAAAGCTATATACCAAAAATGTTGTTGTGTCTCTACAACAAATGAGTTCGCTTGTACCTATATGTACGTCTACATACAATATATGCCACGTAATTAAAGTACCACACCTTTCTCTTCTAACAGAATTAATGACAAGATAAGTCAAGAAGGAAATATCTCACAACGTGATTACAATATAATTAAAATGGATTAATCTCAAGAACAATGGACTGATTTCAAAGAGAAATCAACTATTCACAACTAACTATAAAAGAAGAATGAAGAAGAAAGTTAAAATTATCAAAAATACTTACAAGCTAAACCTTTGTTGAAATTAGAGCTCACAAGTATACTCAAAGCAATCAAATGTTCATCAGCTCATTGTTGTTCTCAAGAGGGAGTTTAAATAACTTATATCAAAGTCATTGACTCATTTCGTACAGCATTTGATTATAAGGAGTATTAATCAAAGTTCATGAAATCTCGATTATTGTTTTTATACCGAGTGATAGCTAGATTGAAGAGGGTATTCAATCTAGTGTTTAGTGAATTATAGTTTGAAAGGTACTTTTTATAATAACAAAACTATGAAGTTTCTCTACTTGTGAAAGAGATTTATAAAGTTGATTAAAGCTCAGAGAAGATATATGAGGATTTAATTAGGCAAAGGCTTAAACTAATATAAAATCCTTGTATTGTATTTCTCAACATAGCTATTGATAGTATCTGGTCACTATCAATGCATAATCAATAGTTTACGTATTTTTATTCACTTAGCATCATACTAAGCTCATTGTTTAAAGAAAATATTTCACTCAATAGACTATGTTTAAAGATAATATTTTACTCAATAGATTGACCTTTTCAACCTGTGTTTAAAATAATTAAAAGGTACTTATTTTAAGTAAGTCAGTCATTCACCCCTTCCCTCCCCTCCTCCTTTGACATAGTTTTAAGCCTACAAGACTAACTATTTGCGTCTTGTGTACCGACTATATATGAGTACTCAATCATACAGGTGTTGTCAATATCGATTATCAATATAAAAGTGGAAACTACAAGTGTGTGGATGTGATGTATTTTTAAAAGATATCAATCTCACAAGAAAATTAATGTCTCACTAAGAATGTCACGAAAATAAGAAAATAAAAAGGGGATATAGATGTTAGAAAATAAGCAACTCCTAGAATTAACTAGACTCGATATAGATAACTCACTTATTTTGTTTCTTGATATTATAAAATTTATTTACGCGCACAAAATATATCAAATGACACTTGTGAACTTCACCGATACTATTTATATGCATGCAATAAATCTTAACATGAATGCTTACACTTAGTATGGGTTAGTTTCACGTAGGTTACTTAGAATGTCCCCACTGCAAATATCTCACACATACAAAACATACAAAGATATTTCCGCTAAGGCAATATATCTACACACTTGTACACATGCAAATGAAGTACATGCCTAGTGATTATAAGAGATTAAACTTACCCTGATATTATGGTTGCAAGATAAGTTACTTCACTTTTAACTTAGTTTAGAATATGACATTCAAACACAATAAAAAAGTAAACATGTTACGCCCAAAAGGTATCGCCTAGCAAGTGCATTAGGACCAGTTTGTAGTAAGGGCAAGACCAAGTGTCGTATTTCACGGGGAGAAAGCATTAAGAGTAAGAGGTCTTCTTGGTAGACTAGGTCAAAAGGTCTTGCTATTTACAAGTTGGTTGTAATAATTTAAAATAACTAAAAATAAGAAAATAAAAAGATAAAAGCAAAAGCTAAGCCACCCATAGGATAATACAAGGTCTCATTACAAGAAAAACATGCAAAACTTAATTTAGAACATAGATCCAAGGTCTCTTATCCTTCTATCCCCAAGATCTCCTCATGGTACCTACTTGGTTTCTAAAGCCATTTAACATACGTCTCATCTCGGTCCTTAATAGCTAAATATATTTCATTAACTTCAGTTTAGCATTTAAACAATGTTTAAAACCCTTGACATGCATCCTTATCTCCTCTCGGTAGAATGGTGTTCACCTTCTCAATCTCAAGGCATACATGTATGTGTTTGTGTTTTATTATACTATTTCTCTCTCGGTTCTTAATAGCATAACTAAGCATGAGTTTGGGCCCTAAACTTAACTAGAAATAAGCATTCAAACACACAATCACCACAAGATTTAAGTAAATAACACACACTCCTGAAAGGTCACTGAAATTGTTTATCTGGGATGACCTCGCCTTGCTGGAACTTAACAACACATAACAATAAAGAAAAATAAAAGAAACTTCTTTAGTGGATAAAAAAATTATAAAAAAGAGGAAGAAAATGACTTCCCCAAATGGGGAGTAACTAGAAAATTAGAATAAAGTGAGTTTATATACCTAAAGAAAGAGAAAAGATAAAACATTAAACAAATATTAAACCTAATAATATCTAGACATTTTTTACTTAGAAAATAATAAACTAATGGTAACTTTGCCAACTTGCATCCACTTATATAAAAAAGCTTCTAGAATTGACAAGATTTGTAATTATCAAAAAGTAACTTTCTCAATTTTTATGGAATATACCACATCAACCTCCCACTTGCTTGGCATAAAATTCTACTCAACTTTCCATCTCTTTTCGCTCTCATTTTCCCTCCAAAGATGAGATCTTATGTTTTGCGAGAATGTCTTCTTGAATCCAGCAGAGACCTGAAATCAAGGAAATCTTGATAAAATATGCACTTTTCTTATACAAATTAAGCACAATTAAACATGATTATCGACCACTATTTTCCACTCATAAAAACAATGTATAATTCATAAAGAAATAACAACGAGATGAAATACAATCAAAATATTCGAGAACTCCAACATTCAAACCGTATTCCGAAAGGGGTTGTTAAGTCTCAAATCATGATCTTTACTTGAATCCGATCTTTATTTGTATGACTCATCCTTTTAAGACAGATTCTTGTACATGAAGAATATAATATGAAGAACAACGACATTATTGTTAAGTGTTTTGCAAGAAACTACAATAATAAACTCTCAATAATAAGCGAAAATTCACAAAAAAATGATTTCGCTTCTAGTGTATACTTATATTTCTATCGAAAAACAAAACATAAAATGAATCTTCTCTAATTTTGTATATCTAAATATGGCCGAAATTCACTTACTGCTACTGAGCAGCTCAGTCTCTTGAGTACCAATATGGCTACTCAAGTGACACAGATCCATGAGCTCGGTAAGGAGCAGGCTAAAATAAAGAGGCTAACCGATCGCAAGATTGAGGAAGTCTTGAAAGAGGTAGCATCTACAATGGAAGTGAGCCACAGCATAGCAAAGCTGGTCGAATCTGAGTCACGGTTCTTGCTTGTGCATGATAACAAGTAGGATGAAGTCCTAAAGCTCTTAAAGGATATCTAGCAAAAGCTGGACAAGGCCCCTGTCGTGAACATTCATTCTCTCAACTCCAAGATGGATACTCTTCAGCGAGAGGTCTCTGTTCACATAACGGAGAAAGTCTCCTCATCGTAGAAATTTTTAGTTTCTACCATGGGAAAGATCATTCCAGACATGCCTATTCCGAGTGCGCCTCCAACCAAATCCCTCTGCCCTTAGACTGGAATGTTAATCCACATGAAGCTTAAAGTCATTAAAACCAAAGTGGAAGATTTGTCGAAGAAGGTGGATTCGCTACTCAGGATGAGAGAGCTAGACGGAAAAGACATCGATTACACTTCAAAGTGTATCGAATCTATTGGTCCCAACATTCTTGACATTGAGGCTCAGTTGAAGATTGCACTGATAGTAATTAACTTTCGTGGTCTTCTTCAGTGTTTTCAACAGTTTGCCAATCAAGGTTTTGACTAGATAGCTCATCTCTCGCGTTACCACCATCTTCTTCTCAACAAGCTGAATAACCAAATTTTCCTCTTAACCATGGGTAAGGAGCAACTAGAGCAAGAGATTTCCTTTCAGATCATTAGCCAGCAAGAGAGCTTCCAAGCTACACCCGACGCCTTTAATGTCTGTCTTGATCAAATTATTCAAGGTCAGATAGCAAAGGGGGAGAAAGTAGCTGAAGATGAGCTCAAGACGTAAAATCTTAATAAGGGATCTCTTTCAAGGTATTCTCATCCGATGCATCCTTCAAACAGGCCAAGTCAGGACAAGAATAAGACTGCAGGATCTTCCTCTTCCATGCATAAAAGATAGTTTAGGACATGATCTAATAGATGTAGAACTTGTAATAGAACTTATTATATTTTAGCTCATGACATGCTTTATGTACTGACTAAGTCATTTTTTATTTATTAATAAAATTACAAGTTCCTACCTCAAGTTAAGATCTTCTTCACTTTTTATGTTGAGTATGTAATATGTTGTGTATCTAACTATGTGGTACAAGAAAACATACAAGAGACCAAACCTTTGAAGATAAACCTGAAGTAAAACATTATCCCAATCAAAGAAGAAATCCTCTAAGTATGGGGGAGCTAAGCCGCTTGTGGAAGACTCACTTAGTATGGGGGAGCTCAAGCGGACTAAGGGAAGTCATTCAGCACAAGGGAGTTTTAGATCACTTTCAGGTATTCCGTAATCTCTAAACTATTTAGTCAATTAACTTCTTCTACTACCTAGTTTGCTATCTATCCAAAATGGGGGAGATTGTAGAACCCAAGTTAATAGTACTTCACAGTTTAGAGTAGTTTTGGAAATAGTAAACTGTCTAGGATAGTGAAATTAATTAAGTACTAAGTAGACTCTTAATTAATAAAGCAGACTTGAGTTCATTCAAGGGAGAATAACTCAATTTTGCTAGATGATTAATTAAGTTATGATTTAGAGTAGGAAAAGCTAAGTCTATGCTGAATACTACATAATTTAGAATTACTTCACTCAGCTCATGCTAAGTCCTGCTTTTATTTAATTAAAAGCACGTTCTGTTTGACATGTAGAGACTTAATGACACATGTGCTACTAACGTTGTCTGTGATGAAACGGAATATTCTTTTAGTGCTTTTTAGTATAAAAGGTGTTGAAATTAATGAAGATTCCCGTGGTCCTCACAACGTCAATAATGTCAATACAGTTGTTAGAGATTCCTCACTACAGTCCAAGTAAAAGGAATTTCTTTTATGGGCAACGTCTCAAGTGTCTCCGCGCAATTCTGCCAATGTTAGCAAGGTCATCCAACGGGAAAACTCCACGTTGCATTATAGCGCGCCTCTCTCAGAACCAGATTACTTAAAGATAAATGAGAATTTATCAAAAGAATTTTATCGCGCCTCAATGTACAAATTCCATCTCTAAACGTCCTGGAATCTATCTCCAACGGGAAGATTCGAAAGATTAGAAGAGATGAGAAATTGAAGATCAACGATATCGTAAAGTTTGCAACGGTTACTTCGCAAAGCTTCAAAGTATAAATAGAAAACTGGAGTAGATGTTTAAACTTGGTAAATCACCTTGAATTTCTTAAAAGTTAAAATGCTGTGCAAATTACTCTAGCTTCCAAAGAAATTCCACCGCAAGTAATCAGCAAGCTTAAAAAGTTCTATCTGTTTGTAATAGAGAGAAATTACTTATATTAACATTGTAAGGATTCAAAGTTTCTATAAGTTGAATTCAGTTTGAATTCTTATATTAATCTGTGTGTTAATTTGGGAAAGGTACTCAAAGTGAGTTGAGCAGTAGTTAGAAAGAAAGGTACTTTCTGTAATCGTGTCTACCCGTTGTAAATGCTTCTTCGCCTATTGAAGGAATGACTCACTAGTAGATTAAAGCTCGGAGATGGTATTCGGGGACTGGAGGTAGGCTAGGGGCCGAACCAGGATAATCTCAGGTGTTGATGTTCTAACTTTAAGCATTTAGCTTGATCAGTAATCAACTCATTCATCTCTCTCTCTCATCCATTTTATTGCTTGTTATCCGATCTGTGCTGAGTAAGCCTTACGCAGCTAAACATTAAAGATAAACTGTGCCAGCTAAGCTGACTAGTTTATTCATTTTTATATCGCACTTAGCATGTAAACTCAGCAAAAGTATAAAGACTGAACTTGGCAATTAAACTGTAAAAAATCTAAAAGTAACCAAGTTTAAGTATTCACCCCCTCTACTATTGTTAAGAGCCGTTTACGGACTAACAAAGATCTAATTTGGGAATAAAAGTGTAGATTGACGAAAAGGAATGCATGGAAGAAGATCCACTGGTAGAAGTATTCTTAGCAAAGCCCCGAAGAGAGGTGGAGGAGATTAGTTCTGGAAAAACACCAATGAATGCATAAATTGACTTGGATGCCTAGGTACTCAAATCTAGGGGAAAGAGAAAGATAGATAAGGGAATCTCAGTCGAGTGTGAGACTATAGTCTATGGGAAGAAACCTATCAATTTGGACACTTATTAGTTGAAAGGATATCGGAACCAATCTGACGATGGCTATGATCAATACCCGTGGGTGACCCCTACTGAAACAAGAGTAATCAAGGATGGGGTATTGAGAGTTACCCGTAGTTGATGGGTTTTTCAAAGGTAGGAGGCCGTAAAGCTAAACAATTCAACTCCTGATGAGGTTGATAGGGAGCAAACCGAGCCACCGCTCCCCCTAAAGGTAGATGAGATTGAGCTAGACATTGAAGGGGATTCAAGAAAAATTCAGCATTTGGAAGTTGTTGGAAATATCGTAGAAGCACAAGATTGGGCTTGTAAAAAAACTGATGGAAATGCATGTGACGCCCACAACTTCTGTAGTTGAAATTGTGCAGTGATCGGGGAAGGGATTACTCCTCGCCAACTACCACCCATAACATTTGATCAGTTAGAGTTTCCACAAGAGCTCAATGTACATAACAAGGAACTATTTATCTAGGTGTGAATCTTTGTTCGATCAATCCCCTGCGTGTTGGTTGACGAGGGGTCAACCTTAAACTTATGCCCGCTCAAAGTCCTACCTCATCTGGGACTACAAGAGGATATGCTAACTAAGTCTGACACCGTAATTCGGGCATATCATAATACTAAGAGGGGGGGTGGTCGGAGTCTTTGAAGTAGAGTTCACTGCAGGAAGGGTGACCTCCAAAGTAAAGTTCACTATACTAGATATTCTAGTAACATATTCTCTACTACTAGGCCGACCTTGGATTCATGCACTAGGTGTAGTCCCATCTACCTTGCACTAGAAGATTAAGCTCATTCATAATGGGCGATTAGTAACTATTGACGCAGATGAAGAATCGATTGTGGTGGCCGCAGCATTTGAGGAAAGAGAGGCGCAAGCGCTAAGGGTGGTATTGACAATCGAAGGAAGGAAGAAGGAGCGTAGAACTTCAAAGGGGTATCATTTTTTCCCTGAAAGTCTGAAAGCTTGAAGAAACAGGGTTTTATCCCAGGGAAAGGTCTGGGAAAACACCATCAAAGGATTATCAGAGCCATTAACCCTATTCTGGTCACATCTAGGCTAAGTTTGGGCTATACCCCAAACAGGAAAATGTGTAAACATAAGCAACCCTTATCCTGCAATATGGTAAGCATCTGCGAGGCTGAAGGGAGTAAGGCATATCCAGGAGAGCCTGAGCCAACAATTCTAAATGGGGAAGAGGTCAAAGGGCTCAAAATCTTTAACAATGTGTTTGACTTCGCTACTGGCGAGCTGATTGATGATAAGTGTATAATTACACTTATTATCATGACATTTTCAATCATTAAATGATATGGTATTGCTTCATTTTATAATTCATATAAAAGATTTCACGTGGTATGTAGTTGTTTTTTATGCAAATGCAGAAACTAGGTAAATCTTGGAAGTAAAATGAACAAAAGTGGTATTTTATGGAAAAAGAGTGAAAAAGGTGCAAAAAGATACATGGAACTTAAGGAATTGCTAAAGGATCGAAGATTTCAAAGATTGGTAGAAATCACAAAGAGGAATCATGTGAAAAAGGTATGTCACGATCGTGACACATATATCACGATCGTGACTTGTTAACCTTCACAATAGAAAGTTGCCAACCAAGTATTCACGGTCGTGATATACATTCGTGGTCGTGACCTTGACGATTTTTTTATCAACTCTTCTCTTCTTTCAACCACCGGATAAGAACGATCAACCCTCATCAACTACCAACCAAAAAGACACCTTTTAGAAGTCAACCAATCATGAAAAGGTGCCTTTCCATTATGGATGAGGATGAATCTTTGCATCCAATCAAAATGAAGTGATGCAACTCTTCGCCAATGGACACGACTCTTCGTTTAGATAGACGCAACCCTTCACACTCTATAAATAGGGCTTTAAAACTCACCAATTTCATAGGTGGTACATGTGGTGAATGGTTATTGCATGATTAGAAGGCATTGAATGATAGTGTGCGTGTATAGATAGAGAGTGCAATATCTAGATTTTGCTACATTCAAAGTCTTAGCTAGAAAAATGTATAAGTGATTCGATTCCTATTTCGATAACTATATTTCTACACAAATTCGAGTGTTTGTTATGTGAGTGTAATTGCAAAGCACTTATCAATAAAAGTTTTTATTCTTCAACATTCTTTTATTCGAGATTCACAAAGAATAGAATCCTAGCGGAGGTTTTGTACGAGTCGAGATCGGATTCAAAGTAGACACAGGAATTGCGAGAATTGACACCTCCCATTAAAGGGTGGATACAATTTGATCAACTTTAGCTTCCACTTGCATACCTTACAACTTTACTTTGTTTTCTGCTTATACTTTCTATTTCGAAGTTTATTATATGTCTATGTGTCATAACGAGTAATTCATTTGGCATCATTTATATTAATCAAGTTATATGCTTTCGAGTTAACTTTAAGAGTGATTTCGGGGTTAACAAGATTATGTATAATCACTGGATCTGTGATTATAACACTGTTTAGTGAGCTCATTGGAGTGGTAACTTGCTAAATATGGCTATGTGAGAGTGACCCGTACTAAGCATAGTAATATAGTTATCCAGGTTCTTATAAGTGTCATAATTTGTTTACCCTAGAAAAGTCATTTCATGTGTTGCTCTATGGTGAATTATTGAATATTAGAGTGCCTAGAACCTTATTTGTTGAAGTTATCTAATGTACGAAATGTTCTTGATGATTTTGCATGAATTTCTCTATTAAACTTGTTCGTGGGAATATCTCTATATTTTACATCTTATTTGTTTGTTCATACATCTATCCATTCATCCATCTATCATCCAAACCCCTCCAATAAAATTCCATATTTTCATTTACCCTGTAACTCTAGTTGGTCTTTAGAACCGAATTCCTTCCCTGTGGGATCGATATCTTTTAAAACTACATCAAAACTGTATACTTACAGTAATTACCATTTTTCTATTTTGATAAGCTGTATTGATAACAACTATTCGTATTTTGAACTTTTATCTTATCGGTAGAAAGGTGGGGAACAAAGTTTTTGGTTTCATCACCGAATATAAGCCCTCAAAATAAATAGATTCAAAACCTTGTGATCAAGTTTTTGGCGCCGTTGCCGGGGAAGGCAAGTGCGTTCTAGAGATCAAATTGCTAGAGAACGGGTAATTATACTTAGTTTTCAATAGATTTACTTATTTTTATATTAATTTTTTATATTTTTTTATTAACATATTTTTCTTTGTTATTCATTGAGTTTTCTTTCTAGCGTGTGCATGCCAAGTTCACGTAGTTCGAGAGAAAGTTTCGCATCTTTCGAATCAGAAATAGAATGATTTGTTAGGAGAAGAAAATGAAAAAATAAGAGATAAAAAAGAAGGATCGATGCCGATGATGAACAAGTTCAAGGACGAGTTCCAGATCCATCTCAACCAAGGCTCATGGATATGTCATTCCGACCATCAATGGTAATAATGATGGAATTGCATTGCAGCAAATCAGTTTGAAATCAAGCCAGCATTACTTCAAATGATTAACAATAACGTGCAATACTATGGTCTACCTGATGAAAATCCGAATGCTCACATTGCAAACTTTCTAGAAGTCTGTGATACTTTCAAAATGCCCAATGTTCTTGAAGAAGTAGTTAAACTTCGCTTATTCCCATTTACACTCTGTAATAAAGAAAAAGTTTGGTTGAACTCATTACCCCCAAATTCAATCACTACTTGGAACTAATTAGCCCAAGCCTTTTTGACTAAATATTTCCCTTTAGCCAAAACCGCAAGACTCATTAAAGAAATCACTTCCTTTACCCAGAAAGACAGTGAATCCTTATACAAAGCCTAGGAACGTTATAAGGAACTTCAGCAAGTTTGTCCTCATCATGATTTACCACAGAATGTAATTCTGCAAACTTTCTACAATGGAATAAATCATGCAACAAGAAGAGTGATTGATATTATGGCTGCGAGATCTCTTATGAAGAAAACTAGTTAAGAAGCCTTTGATCTTTTGGAAGATGTGGTAAATAACAATAGTATGTGGCCATTGGAGAGAGTACAAGTAAGTATTACTATTTCTACTCATTCGCATGCTGCATCTACATCTTCTAGTTTAGTTAAAAAGGTTAATGAATTAGATTCTATTTCTGCTATGCAAGCACAAATATTTGCTTTATCTAATAAGATAGATAACATGCATATAAATAAGAGTAACCCTTTGACATGTGAAAATTGTGGTCAAATCGGACATATTACTTTTGAGTGTAACTTTAACCCATGTGCAGGGGAGCAATTAAGTTATGTTCAAAGTTGAGGGATTCTTATGGAAATAATGGAAATAATTATAGGAATTCTAATTGGAAGTATGGTGATAATCAACAGAAGAATTATCAGCGTACTAATAGAATAGGACAATTGGCAAGTAAGATAGACAAATTTTTAGAAGGAGTTTATAATAAGCAATCAGAGTCTGAGGAATGTTACAAAAAGTTAGAGAATAAGATGGATCAAATGTTTAAAAACTAATAATCTTCCATTCATAATTTAGAGATACAAGTTGGTCAATTAGCAAATGTTATTCCATCTAGAGGAAAGGGCTATTTACCTAGTAAAACTGAAGGAAATCCTAAGGAAAATGTGCATGCTATAGCCCTTCATAGTGGAAAATTACTAGATGAACCAAATCCTTTGGGTATGCTTGCTGATGATGTTGTTGAAGTACCAAATGAATATCCGAGTAAATCAAATAATACAGCAGGAGAGGATGAACAACCTAAATCCGAAAAGGTTAAACCCCCTCAACCACCATTTCCACATAGAATGAAGAAAAAGAATGAGGATAAACAATTCATCAAGTTCATCAACAAACTTAAAGGTCTGGAAATCAATATCTCATTCATTGAAGCCATCACACAGATTCCAAACTATGGTAAATTTATTGAAGAACTTTGATCTCGTAAGCGTAGTTTAGAAGGAATATCGAAAGTATCTTTAATTGAAGATTATGGCAAAATAATAACTGCTACACTGCCCACTAAACTTAAAGATCCAAGAAGTTTCACAAATCTATGTAAACTTGGAAACATTTCATTTCCAAAATGTTTATGTGATCTTGGGGCTAGTATAAATCTTATGCCTTTATCGATCTTCAAAGAGTTGAAGAGTTGATGGTGAATTTAAAAGGACAAATATGGTCTTGCAATTGGTAGACCAATCTATTAAACGTCCTTATGGCATAATAGAAAATGTACTAGTTAAAGTGGATAAATTTGATTTCCTAACAAACTTTGTTGTGCTAGATTTTGCATATGACGAAAAGTGTCCATTAATCTTAGGAAGACCTTTTATGCATACTAGCAAACCATTGATAGATGTGTCGGAAGGAAAAATTAAGTTAAGGATATGTGATGATAAAGTTGAATTTAACATGGATAAGGCTGATAAATATCCAATGGATGAACATATTTGCATGAAACTCGAGTTGATTAATGGTTGCCTACAAGAAGTTGTTAAGTTGGGTTTCATCCACGAATGTGAAGTCAAGGGGTTGAAAAACTCCACTGATCCCTAAATCTCTTATATTTTCATTATATATATAGTATAATATA
>CATIWQ010363816.1:0-18290 GCA_949673415.1 Euphorbia schlechtendalii
CTTAGATTTTACTCATTATTAACTAAATAGACAAAGAAATTGAAGTTAGATTTTTTTTACCTGATACACTTAGTCAGAAATAAGAGTAGAGGGTGCAAATGATGCAGTGGAATTAGAGAGAAAATAAAAGGAGAGGTGAGTGATGAGTTTGGAAAAAATGAATGTAGATAATCCGTGGTTGGGGGGAAGTTTTATAGTGTAAGAACCGAAACAATATGTTTCCGTTCTTACACAACAATATAAAATAAATAAAAAAAATTTAAAAAAAAAATGTCAAAGAACCGAAACTTTTCTGCCTCGGTTGCAGCGCAGTGCAAGAACCGAAACAAAAAGTTTCGGTTCTTGCACTTTAATTAAAAAAAAAATTTAATAGAAATGATAGAAAAAGTTTCGGTTCTTGTATAATTAAAAATCAAAATATTTTTTGTCATTTCTTTCTTGGTTAAATCAATTATATTTTGATATTTAAATCTTAACCCAACTATATTTTATTACTTTTCATCTACAAAAACATTATTCCGGTTCAAAATTCAGGATCATAGCTGGAAATGTCATTAGAAGGCAGTTTCAAGGGTTGCGGCTTTCAGTGCTTCTGTCCAGGAAGCCTAACCAATAGCATTTAAATAGTAGTTTATTAACATCCTTCTTGTAGATAAAATACACGTGGCTTTCGCAAAACACTTCAACTTTTGGGACCACTTTGATGGCTTCTCTTATTGGCACGCGGCATACCAAGATTCCCCGCCGCCATACCCCTCACATGCACTATTTTACCACGTGCTAATACTTAACTGATTATTTGGCCTTTCTTACCAATCTGATCTATTCATCCAATTATATAGAATGACAAATTTGCCCTTACCATTATAACTAAATTACAGTATATACATTTCACCATCAATACCGTTTTAAATACGGCTTTTCTAAATTTATTAAAATAATTATTGCTTATTTATCACTCCAAATGAATTATTTTATCTCACGCACATGATAATGAAACAAAAATTAAATATTTTGTAACAATACAAATTGAAGTATTTAATTGAAAACTCACCTATGAGTTTATGACATCATTCACATCTAAATCTCACATCATGCAAATGATATCATAAGACACTAGTAGATATTATCAATATAAAAACCAAATAAAATTAGTTGGAATCAATGTTAAACATGTATATTTAATGGACTAGTTATATGCGAATAATATAGATCAAGAAAAACAAAAATAAAATGGAAGAATATTAGATTATTTCTAGCTTAATGGTTTCCCAGCAATTCATCCGTACACATGGCCACCGGATTAAGAAACAAAATAAATAAAATGAAGAGTTGGATTCGCATTATGCCGTACAAGAAAGGCTTTGATGATTAAGAATTTAAGATAAGATAAAAATTATTTTTAATTAAAAACTCCATATGTTAATTAATCTTAAGTAATTAATCAGTGGAAAGAAGTTCCCTAATGGGCTACTTAATTAAATAGTTAAATGAATCCTGTAATGCCACGTCTAAAAATTAATTAGAATTACACTTTTAATTAGAGTCTAGAAACTTGGGAACTTTATATTTTTGGTTCAGACCCCATAGCCAATGTTTCTGAAGTTGCATGACTAATATAATATTATTTATTATATTTCATAAAAAAATAATATTATTATACCATATGCTTTTGGGATATAAACTCTTTTTAAAAATATTATATTCTTCTAAGGTGGAACCAATTATTATGCACATATATCTTTAATTAAATATTATAATATTACCCTAACTCATGCTTCTATAATGCAATCATTTTATCTCATCTCATCTCTTCCATTATTGTAATTTTGAAAACAAAATAAAAAAACATCATGGTAAAACAAATTTCTCAAAAACGTCAAAAATTAGTGCTCATTGTATAGTACGAAATTACGAGTGTAAGTTTGTTACGATCTAGTTGTTATTAATAAATGTGTATTGTTGTTAATAATTATTTAAAAATTAAAAGTATCCGTAACAAAATAATTAAAATTGTGATTTGATATCTAAAAAACAAGGGGGTAAATTATAAACAGACCATCATTTTTTTACTTCATTTTTTTCAGTAATTTTATATCTATTGTTGATTTAGTATAATTAATTGATTGATACCTGATAGTTTCACTTAATGGAATGTCACAAATTATTGTAAAAACTAATTATGTTGAAAATGTAAATGAAAAAGAACCAGCAGAAATACTAAAATGAATGTTATTAAAAAAGATACAATTCCAGCGACATCTAATATCCCTCTAAAATAAGGGGATAATTAAAAAAAATAAAACAAACAAAATAAATTAAAATCAGTAAAGGACGGTAATTAACCTCTCTCTTCCTAATTCTACACCAAATTCTATAAGGTATAATATGAATATTTCCATAAATTACTAATTATGGACCATTTATATTTTTTGCCATCTGAAATTCTAAAACATTAATTTTTAGGTTTCTTTCCACATGTTAAACCAAATATCCTCATCATTCCATAAATTGTCCGACGTGTACCCGCCGTCCATCCACATCTGGTGGTGGTTCTGGTCCATGGGTTGAAAATCCGGAACTTGATTAAAATACCCAGATGGGCTAATCATAGAATCCGAATACCCGACTTGCCCAGACTGGAATAAGCTGTAATAATCATTAGTTAAATCTGGAACATTTTGTTGAGTTCCAAAAGAGTCGGAAGAGACAGCAGTTGAGCTCGATGTTTCCGAGATAATTTTGTTATGTGTCATCCCAAATTGTTGGAGTTCAGTTCCTGTAATTGGAGCCATATTTTGGACCCACTGATCAGAACCCATTTCGCCGGAGTTATTTACGGTGGTCGCGGCGGCGCCGGTGGTGTTGTTTGCAGCTTGGATTCTTTCAATTAGTCTTGGCATCCAAAGGTATCTCATAGTATCCTTAAATTGCTTGCTGTCTACTTCACATTTAAGCTGTTTGGCATGCTTTTGAACTCTAGTCCTCCAATAATTCTTTATTTCATTGTCCGTTCTCCCGGGTAAGTGCTGTGCTATCTTCGACCATCTAAATAAAAAAACTCAAAAGTTTAATTTCTCATTCAATTTAGAAACCAATTTGGTCATGGTTTAAGATTTTGTGACCTCGTTAATGTAAATTATTATGTATTTAATAGAAATCGAACTATTCAGATGGTATTTTTCATTTATATAATCAATCTATGTTATCAATTTAGTAGAAGTATACCTGTTTCCCCATCTAGAATGAAGCTCGAGAATCATGAGTTGTTCTTCGAGTGTGATATTCCCACGTCGAACATCAGGCCTAAGATAATTCAACCATCTCAATCTACAGCTTTTTCCTGTCCTGTTGAGTCCTGTGAAACCAATTTCTTATTATTTCAATTAATTTGAAAAGATTGGTAAAGTAAAATTAAAAGCCTATATATAATTATTGAATGAAACAATATAGTACTTTCTTTAATGCTTTGCTTGTTATTGTGTTGATGTCCCTCTATCATCAACTTTATTATATTTTTGCATACATACAAAAATAAAAGAATTCTCATAAAAATGGACTTTTCCATTTTAATGACAGATCAAATTTCATATCTTTTCAATGCACATACATAGATTCTTAGCTAGATTTCAATTTCTTATCAATTGAGGCAAAAACCAAGATTCCAATTATTTAAAATCTTTGTAAAAAATCAAAATTTCAGGCCAGTGGACATGGAAAAATTGCACTTCAAAGTTATATTGTAAATTTGTAATCAGTCTATTCTTACATACATAACTGATATCATATTTTTATTTTATTCACACGGAGACAGTGTAAGACTCATCTTAAAAAACAAACTAATAAAAAAAAAAACATGGAAAAGAGAAAGGAAAGCAAGAAACTTTCCACTTGTTATTGTGCGCATTAAAAAATGATCAAATTATTATAAATTCCCAAAATAAAAAACATGTGAAAATAGGGGTATAGTGGTTTTTTTTTCCCGATCAATCAAATAGGGGCATTTGTAAGGAGCTAACAGTAAGTAAACAACAAGTAGTAATACCTGCGCAGCGAGCAAGAGAATTCCAACGGCCTTCGCCATGAGAAGCAATGTAATTGATGAGTTTAAAGTCTTCTTCAACGGTCCACGGGCCTCTTCTTAAATCACCCATCATTTCTTCTTCACTCTGCGATGAATTTGACGGTGAAGAATTGCAGCTGCTCTTACTGTTAACTTTCCTGCTTACTCCTGCTGCTTTAGCATCCATCATCATGTTAAATTCCTTAAAACTTTAAAAAAGAGGTTGATTGATTGATTGATTGAAAGATTGAAAAGAATTTGAGAAAAAGAGAACAATAATTTAAGAGAGAGAAAGGTGTAGAGAGAGGGAGAGTGGGGGGGGAATTAGATGGATTAATGGAGGAAGATGGAGAAGAAGGGGTATATATATATAGGAGAATTAATAGGTTTGAAAATGAATAAAAGATAGCACGTGAGAGAGTGGGAGAGGGAAGCCGCAATAGAGAATTGGGCTCTTTATTTAATTAATTGCTTATTTAACCACTTAAGCTTGTTTAGTATTTTTGGTTAAGTAGTGGCTCCCAATACGAGTTTTCAACTTTGACCCTTTTACCGCGTTAGTATCAATCACGACTTAGGAGAGAAGAACCCATCTTGATGATTATGGGATCTTAATTCAAATTGTATATCACGAGATTCTAAATAAATGAAAATGTAATGTTCATGTTTTATTAAGTCCACCTTGAATTTGATCCGGCTAAACTAAAGTTTTGTTTGGATGATAGTTCATCGTGGTTCATTAAAGTACGGTATGGTATGATACGGTACTGCATGGTTTTTTTAAAATTTTGTATTTGGATAAATAGTATAGTTTGTTTAAAATTTAGTTTAATTGAGAGGAGAAACATGCAGAACCATCAAATTTATGATTCTATTTTCATGGTTCTTGAGATCATGAAAAAATCGTACTATGATAATAACATACAACCAAATCATGAAAAAATCATGAACCGCCTAAGCATATTATGAGTTGGGATTCATTTATGTATAAATACAATTCCCGTTTTAGTCCGGTTAATAATATTTTTATTTATTTATATATTATATTAAATTACTGTTTCACGTTTTTTATATTGTAGCATATTGAACTTTTAAACTGGACTACAGTACGTTAGACTATGTTAAATAATTCATTTTAAAAAATGAAATTACTTGTATAATTTAGATATTTTTATCAATTTGCTTCCGTTTAGTAAGTTAAAAAAATTAAAAAGAAAAGTTTAGCTAGGAAACGTGAGTCAAATTTGTGAAAGACCTTGCAAGTTTCATCAGAAATCAGCTCGGACACGAAATTTTAAAATACCATACCATATATATTTAGTAAAAATCAATGAAACTCGGCTTCAACCCAACTTAAATCTGAAGCTTCTTAAAAAAATTTTGAATCCTTACACAAATTAAGTTTTGACTTTAATTTACTTACACCAATATAGTATTAATTTACTTCAACTTTTATTTTGACATGCTCGTTGCTTGCATGAGTACCGTAAACTTCAAAACAAAAGTACACATTTTTTTTAGACCTAATGCATCGGGAAATGTCATAAATTGTTCTCAAAATTTAATGTCTTTAATTTTAAAATTAATCCTGTAACTTCTCATCTTTAAAAATATTATCGAATAATCACCTGAACGTCACGTGTTAACTTTTGGTTGGTTTAACTTTTCAAATATCATTTTTCTGATTTTTTTTTCTCTAATCAGGATTTGACACATGATGTTCAAGGAGCAAAGTTATGCAATTTTTAAAAGTTGAAGTAGTTACAACATTACTTTAATAGTTTAGGGTGCAATGGAATTTTAGGAACAACCCAATTCATTTCCCGATACATTAAACCTATTTATTTTATTAGCGTGTTATATACAATAATATTAAAACTTTTATATGTCATATTATTAAAACTGTAAAAATTATAATTAAAGCTCATCTCATTTCTACAAATGTACTTAGTAATATTTAAATATGATGCTCCTTTCACATTCATATGCTTACTACTTAGTATGTGCTAACTGAGCTAAGTTTATAGTTTATAAATAAATTCTTTTGTTCCCTACATGAGTTTATTATATTTTATCATACTTTTTTTATGGAAAAATGTATCAATTATCATTAAACAAAAAAATTATAATATGCTAAATTGAAAAAAATTACTACTAATATCCGAATGGAAAACCATCATAATGAATTTTATCTTATAAATGGTTTTCTCAGCCTTGAAGCAACTTGTCGATTTATTTGTGAACAATTAGAGTGCTTATATCTTTATTTTATTTATTATTTTTAAAATATAACAAATGGTATTATTTTAGAACACTGTATTTATTGGCAGTATTCTTACTCTATTTGAAAATTTCACAATTATGTTCGAGGGAAACCAAATATTACACAATTTGCCGGCTGTTTGTTAATTTCCACCGTCTTAGCACATTCCTTTTCTTTACAACTGTTACTTTAAGCAGACCCTCCTCCGTCACTAATTAAAATCAACTACAACAATTAATATCATAATTAAAGATTAATTTAATTAATTAATTGCTTTTTAAAAAATATTCAACGCAGTTGACAAATTTTGATTCAGTTAATTTTTCACTTGCTAGATTTTTTTCTTTACAGTGAAATGAAAATACAGGTAAAGCTTCAATTTAGACTTTAATAGCTCCAATTTAATTGTTTAAGCTATAAAATTAAGCACTATAATTTTAATTTTCATAAAATTAAGTCAGCTAATGAAGGCCCAATTGGAAAAAGTAGAGGATTTATTGTTGATATTAATTGTCAACACCACCCATTACACAACATTTTAGATCATAGGCTCTACTATCTAATACACTATTCCTACCCCCGGTTAGGGGATAACTAAAATCTTATCATGAAAAAAATTAGATTTGATAAAATTTATTTTAGGAATCATCCATTAATGAATTTGTAAACCATATGGAAACTATATGGTAGAAACTATAATTTAATATCTTTTAACCATTGAATTTAGATCTCACTTCACGAATTCTAATAGTGTCCAACAAGATTTTGCAACATTCGATACGATTTCTACTAAATATATCTAGCCAACTTTTAATTATTTTGAACTTCAACCAACTTTTAATTATTTTTGCTGCTTAATGAATTTACAACACATACAAAGGTTCTGAGTAACTTTAATACTACTTTTTTTGGTATGTTCAACTCAAATGCCTCTTTTGGTACCAACTTATTGAAATTGTCTATTTGTAATTACCTAAGGTATTCAACTTTTGACGGTTTGGTATATAACATATCGAATTTTAGTATGATAATTTAACAGATCACTGAGGGTCAGCAAATCTATGCATGATCAATGAAACACATTGATTCTTCAAATGATAAAATAGTTATTTCACATTTGTATTGATAAATAAACACTTTATGTACTAAAATTATATAGATTATGCACCAAACACATCATGCACCAAACAGACAATTTTAATACGTCAAACAAACATATGAGAGATAAAAAGAACTATCAGTCGAGTAATGTATGGTTCTATTAATGAGATCAAATTGCTAAATGCATTATTATATTTGTTATTGTATCATACTAGCTAGTATTAACTAAACTTGTACACATTTTTTAAGTTTTTTCAATTACTTTTAATAAAATCGTGTATAAATTATTTTTTCATCAAACACATTAATTTATTCATCATTATTAAAAAGGATATATAGTGAAACTGATAGAAATTTTCAGACCGAAAGAAGGTAGGATCGTTCATGTTGATTCGTCAAGAAATTAAACTTAATTAAGAATCGTACCTTAACTCGACATTGTTTGATATCAATTGACGAACAATGTATTGAATAAACGAAGGTTGAATTGATTTTTCAAAAGATTTGATCGATATATCAAAGGGAAGCGTTTATGTCTGTAATTCGTTAATCGTTCTTCTAGGAACCAATCACTTATTTTTATAAAATTGAATTGGCAAATTATTATTTTGGCTCTTCAACAAAACTATATTTGCAATATGGCTCTATACTTTGTTCCTACGATTAAATTGACACCTTAATAGTCAATACATACGTATTTGACAACAAACTTATTTTGATTATTTATTATAACTACCATACACAATCGTTGTTTAAATATTTAACCCATAATTTATGATTTATTATCAACAATCCCTCACTTGTGCTAAATATGTTACCGAAGGAATGTGCACATCCTTATAAGCATAAAGTTGTGGTTATAGACAAGGTATCCTGAACAATCTCATCCATTAAGCATATAAATGAAGAACTGAAGGGACAATTGTCAGTCATTGTGAGTCAATCCACCATCAATCACATTAATATATACTTCTAAATGACGTAGATAAAATCATAGGAGTGTATCGTTGAAAACTGCATGCTATGTGATCTATCGCGTCTGTTTACAAATGGTCATGTAGCCTAAATGGCATAGATCAAATCATAGTAGTCACAATCCAAATATCAAATGATCTCTAAATTATCCGACTTTCTATATGGAGCGTATAGTCTTCTTTATATCTTTTCATATTAGTCCCTTTCAGTTTGTAAATATCCATTTGCAACAATGAGATTCTTTCATTCTGGTAACGGGGACAAGAATTCAAACTGGAGGTCGTTGAGTTTGATTTTAATGAGAAAGTTGTTTAATATTATCTTGTATTAACATTCTCAAAATGACTTTTTTTATACATTATCTTTCCCGTCAAATTGCATGCTATGTGATCTATCGCGTTTGTTTGCAACTGGTCATATATAAATGACATAGATCAGATCATAGTAGTCACAATCTAAATATCAAATGATCTCTAAATGATCTGACTTTCTATATGAAGCATATAGTCTTCTTTATATCTTTTCATATTAGTCCCTTTCAGTTTGTAATTATCCATTTGCAACAATGAGATTCTTTCATCCGGGTAACGGGACAAGAATTCAAACTTGAAGTTGTTGAGTTTGATTTTAATGAGAAAGTTGTTTAATATTATCTTGTATTAACATTCTCAAAATGACTTTTTTATACATTATCTTTCCCATCAAACTCAATATCCTCAAAATAGTTGTAATTCACATGCCTAATAAGGTCACAATCCACATCATAAAAATTGTGATACACTATTAATAATAATTTTTGTCAAATAAAAAATTTTCTTTAAACTAATTTATTGTTTACATGGATAGTCAAAAAATTATCACATATTTATCACATAGATTTATTTATCCTTATACTAAATTTGTTATTTATGCGAATGATATGGGAAAAAAAATAACAGTGAACTGTAAGAAAACATTACTGGCTAAAAGATGGACACAATAATCAAAAGTCTATTTGCTAAGATTTCATTAAAGGAGGGGCCAATTCTATGTATTTGTATGGTATCTAGTGCGTCTCCCTAATGACTTTAGATGTACCATCAAAAGTACTTACAAATTTATATTCTAATTTTAATACTCAAATTTTTTTAATTTCACTTATTCTCGAAATTTTTTATTTACGATTCTTAAGATTACAATATAAAAGTTACTTTAGTTGTTACTTGACTTATACATGATTTGTTCAAGTGAAAATTTATTAATCAGAAATTCTTATCTTGCCAGATTCCTTGTTTGTTAAGGTCTTAACAGTAAAGTGCAGAATTTTGAAGGAAAGTAAAAGAAAATGAATGATAGTTTTGCTAGGAATAAAAAAATCAGTGATAATATCGTATTCGGAATGAATTAATTCTTTTAAAATTAAAATAAGAAAATTACGTAAATATTCTTATAAATGAAATTGTTTTTCAAAAAAATTCTTATAAATGAAATTGCTTATGAATTAAAAGTATATTATAGAATCATTACTTCATCCACTCAAATCCTACTAAATTGGTGGAATTGAACATTGAGGATGTGAAAGGAAATGGAAAGAACAAGTTACACCAAATCTCTTAAAATTTCATCAATTTTTCGTCTCAGACATGAGAACTACAATGTTTTTCTCCACTGTCCCATGAAAAACTTGATTTCAAGCAAAACGACATGAAAATAGAGATGTGAAAGTAAATTTTTTTTCCCAAAACCTTTCAAAAATTCTGTTGAATTGTAAAGTGTAGAGAATTATTGGTGTTGTGAAATTAGAAAATGTAGTTCTCAACTGTCCCATTTATGTAAATTAATACTATGCCATTTATGTTAATTAATTACCGTAGGGGTTGACTGGACCATATTACCTTGTAACATTTACCCTTTACAAGTGGTCCATGTGAATATGTGAAAACTTGGCTGAAGGACCATTAACTTAAATATTTATTATTGTAGATGATTTTTTCAAAAATGTGAAAATATATTTTAATAATTTTGATGCCATAAAAATAAAACACATCAAAACAATCCAATTTATATTAGATACTGAATTTTATCATCTAAAATGTATCTTGATTCGAATGACGAAAAGCTAACATAAAAACTCTATAAGTAGCTCCATTTTACATGTTCATTGGAAAGACTGTGGGTCTTGACAATATTGAGTGTGATTATATAATTTCATTCCAGGTGGAATTCATTCATGATGAATTTTTTAATTAGGAAACCAAGTTGAATACAAAGCATTGCTTTCTTTGATAAGTAACAAAATTTGATGACCATTTATCAAACACTAATCATTCTACTTGGCTTCTCAAAAATGGACACAGTGGGACAATACTTTAGGAAAAAACATAAAATAAAATTAACATGAATAGTTTATGTTAAAAAATTTAGCATGATTAAAATAAGTAAATGAAGGCAAAAGACTAAGTTAATTAATTATGTCGGCATTGCACGCCCATTTAAACATAGTTCCGAACTCAACATTGTAGGCGGGCGCATGAATTATACCATTTCCATCATGTCCCTTCATCAACTCTTCAATTAATTAGTCTCCATATTTTATATTTTGTGATTGTTTGATTTTTTTAGGTTTAACATTGGATGACAGTTTGAATTATGTGATTACCTGATAATTGAAATGTGCACGAGTTGGTAAATCAGGTAGTATTTGTACGGTTTTAAATGAGATGAGTTTGGAAAAAAAAATTATAATAAGACCATCGAACCGGCCCCCAACCGGTAACCAATATTGTACGCATTATATGGACATACACCAAACGACCGGTATCATTCAATACGGGACCTGAACCCCGTCATGATCCAACTAACATACGAGATGTTCTCGGATTTAATCTTAAAATCCAGTTTCGAACTACTCAACCCAATATGATGAAAATATATTAAATAAATGTATCATGTCAATTTATTTTATATAGATCTACTGTGGAGTAATTTGATTAAATTACTAACAAAATTCACGATATCATGTACCGATCTTTTTTTTTTATGACCTTAAGCATTTGGAATTTGGAACCCCCTCAAGTTATCCCTAAATTCCAAATGCCCTCCTGAACTTTGAAGTGTTCTCAATGCCCCCCTGAACTTATCTAAACGTTCTCAATTTCCCCCCTGAACTTGTCTAAAAGTTCTCAATTCCCCCCTAAACTTTGAAATGTTCTCAATGCCCCCCTGAACTTATCTAAACCGCACTTCATCACCCCCTCAATTCGGTTATTTAATAGATGAAGATAATTTTTTAAACGTTCTCAATGCCCCCTGAACTTGTCCAAACCTTCTTAATTTTTTTAAATAATTTTTTTCATTAACGCGCTCATGTTTGTTGGTCCACTAACGCAACTTGCAACGTTAGATTGAGGGGTGTTGGAGAACGTTTAGACAAGTTCAGGAGGTATTGAGAACATTTCAAAGTTCAAGGGGAAATTGAGAACGCTTTAGATAAGTTCAGGGGGGAATTGAGAACGTTTAGACAAATTCAGGGGGGCATTGAGAACGTTTAAACAAATTCAGGGAGGCATTGAGAACATTTCAAAGTTCAGGGGGGAATCTAGAATTTAGGAACAACTTGAGAAGGTTCCAAATGCATTAGACCTTTTTTTTATTGCCGGTGAACATGTGTAAGAGCATGCGATTTGGCTTCATGAAGGCCATAGGTTAACAATTTATTCGTCAATTATTTTTCTCTGCTAACATGAATTCATTTAATGCATTTTTACAGTAATAAAAAATTTATTGGTAAATTCGATCTGAGATTTAATTATTCATTGAGTCAGGTATGGACTACTAATTTTTTAATTAGGTTTCACTAAGTTCGGCCCAACCCATGCTTAGGTCTGATGATTACAATAGTTAAATCATTAGTTTTAATTATTAATGAGAAAAAACAATACCAGATAATAACAAATTAGTAGACTGATCTAGTATGGTGGATTTAGTTGTTAATAGTAATATTTTATCTTAAGAACAAATGTCATCAGACACTTACAATTATTATTTAATACATATACGAGAAAACGTTCAATAAACATGTGACAACAATTATATGGGTCAGAATTTCAAATGTTTGATCTCCTACAACTGTTATTAATTTGTATTAAACTTCTATCACGTAAATATCATTCCTAAATTCATTTATTTGCCATGTGAAATTTCTTAACCTACATCGTTAATTTGTATATATGGCTTTTCTTTTTTTTATTTTTTTTGTATGTTTTAGATATATTTGATGCCATTTTTATTTTTTTTATAAATGGAGTAGATTACAAAAAGTAATTATTTATGAAAATTATTTACAATTTGCTTTCTAGTGTGGAACACTTTTCCCATTTGTGCAAATACATACCGTTAGATAGGAGAGCCGATTCGTCCGTAGAAGTACATGTATGGTCTAATGAGTCAACCCATATGAGTACGGACTAACATAAATGAATATGAAAATTTAGGATTAAAAGAGATATAATAAATTCAATAAAATGTAATGTAAGTTTACATTTTAGTTTTACATATGAATTAATTCAATGCCCAAGAAATGTGCCAATGGTAGAATTTAATTTAAGCCAAATGCATCAAGACCCCCTTGAAGTGGGCTCAGAAAATCCAATGCCACCCTCAACTTTCAAAAGGGCCAGTTACCCCCCTCAACTTGGTAAAAA
Organism: Euphorbia schlechtendalii; assembly: GCA_949673415.1. Lineage (NCBI taxonomy): Eukaryota > Viridiplantae > Streptophyta > Magnoliopsida > Malpighiales > Euphorbiaceae > Euphorbia > Euphorbia schlechtendalii. The sequence continues at coordinate 13,085 of CATIWQ010363816.1, forward strand.
GGACCAGTTACCCCCCCTTAACTTGGCAAAAATGTATCAGTTTGCTCCTTCAATACCACGTGTCAACTTCTGGTTAAAGAGAGAAAAATAAGAAAAATAACATATTTGAAAAGTCAAACTAACCAGATTCTGACATGTGATATTGAGGGGGATAACTGGTACATTTGTGCCAAGTTAAGGAGAGTACCTGGTCATTTTTGCCAAGTTGAAGGGGGTAATTGGTCCTTTTAAAAGTTGAGGGTGACATCAGGTTTTCTGAGCCAACTTCAGGGGGTCTTGATGTATTAGGCGCTTAATTTATATGTAATCTCTTGCCAACATATAACTCATGCATGTATGACATTAATTTGGATGCTACTCTTCATGCATATGTATATATATGTATGCATGTAGTGGAGATTTTTCAACAATTACAAGTTTTCGATTTCTTTAATTCATTTTCTATGTTTTCCATTTTATCTCCGGTTATTCTTAATTTGTGGATAGTGAAATATTCTCCTTCCGTGTAGGAAAGAGCCAACTAGCAATACATGATCAACGGTTCGATTCTTTCAATGCGTTATATTACAAAGGTACCCGAAATCCCGACTATTTGAATATTATTCAGGTTTAATTTCTTACACGTACAAAAGAACAAATTGTTTATAGACAAATTGTATATAATAAAATCCATTTTCCAACTATTTATAAGATCATGTATTAATTAATGTATGAATTTTTGTATATGTATATAAATGGTTACTTTATATCTTCATATGAAATTACTTATCGTGGGAAGATGAGATCTACAAATGGAAACTATGGCACATATATAATGTTTTGTAAATATTGTGTATGTTGTGTCATGCACTTACTTGGACTATTATAATTATTAAAGATAAGATTATTAGTTAAATAAATACGCCAGAATACTTAAATATAGTATGGCATAGATCACGTGTACATTGGTAGAAATTGGAATATTTATTTTTTGTAATTTAAGGTTAATGTGGCATGTTTGTGTCATGATAGGGGGACATATTGGTGCTCTAAATCTTTTTTTGTTGTGTTTTTTGGTCGGAGAAGTATTAATTAATTATGTTGTTATATCTTTATGCCTTGTTTTATTCTAATTTTAATTATTTGGACGTAATTGCGAATACTACTAGCCTATGACAGATTACTGTAAATAATGGGAATGATCATTGCAAAATGGGTAAAAACGGAACCAAAATACTTCAGTACTAGCATTAATGTTTGCTCCAGATTGTTTTACGTAGCTTACTTATCATTCTCAGAATATCATGCATCTTTTTTATCATTTTTCATTTATTTATATACTATTTCCAGAAGAAAACGTGAAATTTCAGTAAATATAAGAGTAAGCTAGTATTTTCATACCCTTAACAAATTGATTTGTTAATAAATGTTAAATATATAAGAGGACATGTTAAAAAAATAGTAAAAAGTGCATATTATTATGTATTACAGTAACAAGATATAATTGAATGCATCAATCTATTTAGTTATATAAAAGGTTCTTTAAACGAGATATTCTAAACACATATTTACCCGCTTAAACTTAGTTCAAATGAGTTGTTATCATTTGAATTATTTAAAATTTCTCGTAGACACATAAACTTGATAAAAGTGCATCAGTTTATTCTTATGAATTTCATGTGTTAAAATTACATCTTTAAAAAATCAATTAATAAAAAATGACACTTTATATTCAATGAACAAACTGATACTCTATTGAGAAATTCAGTGAATTAAGAAAAACTTCGAAAGTCATGTGTTAGTTGATAATCCGGATCAAATTTAGGCATGTAAAGATGCAGCAGGCCTACAAGTATAAGGAGACTTAAAAAAAAAACTCGTCCACCAGTGAAATTCAATTTCTAGTAAATAATTAAAATAACTTATTTATTCAGAACATAAGATAAATAGTTTTTTAAAGAAACACATACGACAAGTTTTATATTAAGCAAATAGATAGTTTGATCATTGGTGACAACGAATTAATTAAAGGACTGCCTTTTCATTATTTAACTTTGCATCTCTCCACTTTCTAATGTTCAAGTATGAAGTGTGAACTAGAGAAGATATAGGCAGAGAAGTTGTGCTATATAATATTACTCCGATTAGAAGTGGTTACGTGGAGGCATACAAAACTATTGCTTTATATAATTTTATTTGATTCAATAATTAATTAATTAATTAATTAATTAATTAATTAACAATGATACCAGTGATTTTTGTTGACGATTATAACCGAGTTCTTAAAAAACCAATTTTTTTTAGCAAAGATCTAAATGGTTAGTGCTTCCCCCTTAATCCAAACACTTATATTTAATCATTAATTATATTGCTTTTTATATGAGTGCACACGTATTCATTTTCTTAATTATTCTTAAAATTATTTTAAGTTTGTTTGTTTTGCTTTGTAATTTTTTTTGTTCATACCTCGGTATGCTCCATTAATATTTGGGATAATTTTAAAAAGGCTTAATGTATCTACACCGCTTAAATTTGTTCAAAAAGAGTTGTTACCACCTTGAACTTTGAAATGTGACAGATAGTCCCCTGTACTTGTCTAAAACGCGTTACTTTACCCCGTCGTAAAAATTTCGACTTCAAGAACAAGAAGATGAAAATGACGGGCTAAGAATCGATAAAATATTATGATTAACTGAAGAAAATATTTAGAATAGAGATGAAATTTTAAAGAAGATAAAAAACTTATATTAGAGATTTTGAATAGTAAGAATTAGAATATTAGGGATTTTTTTATTTATTTTCTATTCCACCAACATACTTCACTCGCGTGTATTTTGATAGTCATCTACGTAGTAAGCCAAGTCAGCACAAGGGGGTAAAGTAACGTGTTTTAGACAAGTACAAGGGGCTATTTGTCATATTTCAAAGTTCAGGGTGGCAACAACTTTTTTTTGGATAAGTTCAGGGAGGTGTAGATACATTAAGCATTTTAAAAATACATAGAAAGTTAGATTTGTATCATTCCAAACTTTTTATCCTAATTTTTTTTACTTGTGCGGTTCTTGTATATGCTATAATCCTTTACATTTATACTGATTTTTTAATCTCTTATCTTATTTTGTTATTATCTCTCACGTCGTTTATATTTTTGACATGTCATTTTAGGGTTTTTTGTTCATTTCATTTTTATATTTGAAATGTCATTTATTGTGATATACATTTTCAAAACTCTTTTTTTTTCAATTGTTCGAAATCTGGTAAGAAATTGATACGAATATGATAGGAAACGAGTAGTATTCATTATTCTATTAGATAACTAGTACAAAAGCAAAAAACAAACAATTATAGTCTTAAAAATAAGTGAAAATGCATTAGAAAGTGATTACATCACATGTAACATAAATATCTACAAAATAATGAATCAAAATAGCAAGTATTTGGTAGGAACGTGGTAGGTGATGCAAATATATATGAAAGTTTATCTCCATAACATATGTGTACATCTCAAGAAATTTTTTTACTAAATTGACATACTGACAAGCATCCTATCATATATCTACCAAATACCTTCAAAAACTTTTACTGTGCAATATCTTGTATGAATCTAGTAGGAACCTAATATTTCGTTAGAAGTTTGTTGATATCTATCAATATCTAGTCGGAAACTGGTAGTAGCGTGGTAGGAACATGGTAGAAACCATATATTCCATTTATCATTCAAAAATAGAATTCAAAAGTTATAAAAAGTCAAAATTACGAATTCAGAAATAAATACCAATTTCTTACCGAATAGATACTAGGGAACTACCAAATACTAAAAAAATGATAATGTAAAATATCTTCAATTATTATCTCAACACCAGTCAGACAATTCATTAAACACCTTATGTGTGAACTAGAAAACCTTGCATTTTGTTGAATCAAAACAGAAATTCAAACCTCCAATTGCAACAAATATGAATTACCTTCTACAATGGTATAAACAACAAAACATTTGGTAAAAAACAAAGGATTATTTGTCATTTGAATTCTTCGAGTTTTACATGAACCAAAAAATTAAAAAAATATATCACTGTTGATTTTCATGGTAGGATTAGTAAGAGAAACTTGAAATTCAATTTTCAAATCTCCTAATAGAGATTCAAAACAAAAATCAAATCTGATGCAAAAATAAAACAAAACCTAATGGCAATTTGAAAATAAAAATCGAAAAAGCATGATGAAGAGAAGATGATAGTTGTAGAGAAGAGCATATTCAAATTAAGAAGAGAAGATCAAACCGAAACAATTTCAGATTAGCGAAATCGGATAAGAGAGAAGAGAAAATCAACGCAGAGAAGGAGAATTGGTTGAGAGAAAAGCGTGAGAATGAGGGTTGAAACAGGTTATATAGAATGCACAGATGGAAAAATAAAATTTAGAAATGTTATAGAATGCGAAGAATTAGTTAGAAGGTAAAATTGTAAGAACTTATCTAAAATATGACATTTCTTACAATTTCCCTTATTATTACATGTGAAGACAACTTTTGGATAATTCAAATTCTTTTTGGTGTTTGTCCTTCGAAATTACTTATTTGTTGTTTTATACATCACATCTTGTGTCCTGCGTATATAAGGTTTGCATATCTAAGTTTAGTTTTGTCAGTATTTTAGTGTAATTGGATCGATTAATTGATCAATATCATCGTAATATTTCATCGAACAAATCGGGAGAGTGCGGAGTGCACGCTTGTTTGAATTCCGTCACAATATTTAGATTTCGAGGATCTGGAACCAGCGCCCTCGGCAGTAGGTGCCAAGGGGGAGCGCCCTTAGTGAGGTCTAGGAGTGGCTATACCTATTCGTCGGGCGGGTCAGGCTTTGCTGGTTTTTTAATAAAAATTCTAACCCAAGCCCGGCCTAAACCCATACTATAGAATTTCGGGCTCGGGGTTAGTTTATAAGGTAATTCCCAAGCCCGGCCTGGGTCCCGCGAATTATTTTTTTTATAAATTTTTTTATTAAAATAAATCAAAATATACTTAAATTTTAAACATAATTGAATTGTTTACGTAAAATCTTTAATATTTGGTAAAATTTATTACAATCAAGTATATAAAATTAATAGTATAAAATATAAAATTTTAAAATAATTATAAATTTAATGTATAAATGTATAATAAAATAAATAAAATTATTCTTCGGGCCGGGTTTGGGTATTTATATAAAAACCAAGTCCAACGGAT
>CATIWQ010363825.1:0-23589 GCA_949673415.1 Euphorbia schlechtendalii
TCATAACATTTCCCACTACTATGTATGAATTCCATGGAAGTTGAAGACATTTTGGAAAATGATAACATGTACATTCATACCTGTGCTCATAAATGACCACTTGAGATATGTTTATTTGTGGTGCGAGAATACTATACACCTAGACAGATGAAAAAGAAGAACCAAGGAAAGCCGGGAACATACTGCGAATTCCACAAAAACGAGGGACACTACACCGAAGAATGCAGAGAACTGGCTTGGGAGGTGAATAAAAAAGTCGCGGAGGGCCGATTGAATCATTTCATTCCTCCCCCATCAAGAGAAGAACGACATAGGGGCGGGCATAGGCCTGAACGTGGCTACTAACCACCCCGCCGTGACATCGAGCGAGGCTATCAACCGCCTCGCCAAGACGAAGAACGAGGCTATCAACCGCCTCGCCAAGACGAAGAACGAGGCTATCAACCGCCCCGCCAAGATAACGAACGAGATCCCCTCGGCGCTCTTATGCTTTGAAATTAAAGCAAGTTCGACAGCCCGCAGGGTCAGATCCCCAGCGATCCCCTCGGCGCTCTTATGCTTTGAAATTAAAGCAAGTTCGACAGCCCGCAGGGTCAGATCCCCAGCGATCCCCTCGGCACTCTTATGCTTTGAAATTAAGGCAAGTTCGACAGCCCGCAGGGTCAGATCCCCAGCGATCCCCTCGGCGTTCTTATGCTTTGAAATTAAAGCAAGTTCGACAGCCCGCAGGGTCAGATCCCCGGCGATCCCCTCGGCGCTCTTATATTTTGAAATTAAAGCAAGTTCAACAGCTCGCAGGGTCAGATCCACAGCGATCCCCTCGGCGTCACCAGCTTCGGCCCTAAAGAGCCTCAATGACCGAAAGGGGGGGACTCCTGATATCAAAATAACCCTACTCCTAGCTAGGCCACCCTAAGCCTACTCCTAGCTAAGCTGCCCTAAGCCTATGCCTATATCTAAGCCTACTTACTATGTCATCATTACTTTTCCATCTATAAAAAAGAAACCCATTTCCTCCAAAAGGTAACTTAATTCCCCACAAGGAAACTCTCATCTCTCCTCCATCTTAAGAACTGACTTAAGCATCGGAGGGGCTTCGCCGGAACTCCGGCAAGCCTTGTTTTATAGGTGCTCGACGGGAGTCACAACGGAACACGAAGACCTCGAAGAACCCGAAGACCCCATGAAGAACGGAATCGACAAAGATGCCATTTTTTGGGTATCACATACAAATCTATGCCAGACAATTGGCGAATAAAGAAACGACGGGCCAAATCAATCATCCTATGTTTTCAACAATGGCATACAACTCTCTTCCCAAGCTCATCAGATACGGAGTAAAGCAGGAAGTTTTAACTAAGCACATAATGCAAATCATCTTCACCCTAGACGGTAATTGACATTGCATCAACTTAGAAATCCACCCTAATATCATCATCGTGGTCCTCGTAAAGAAGAATCTTTCCAAATCAACAAAAAACGAGCTCTTTAATTGCCTCAGGAATCCCAAAAATCCTATACAGCTTAACAGTACACCCAAAAAACCTAAATTGACAGGAAGAAAAAAAGAAAGAATTCCGCAATTGTGTTAAACAAACAATATCTTACCACATGCTGCCGCGATATTTGAGAGTATAAGGCCCACTCTCAAGCGTCCTGCCAAAATGGCTATGAACTTTATGCCTCTCATTTCCACTCTGATCCAAAAGTGTTAACTCGAACAAAGCTCTAACATCGGTCCCTTCGCTAGCCAAAGCAATAAAAAGGGAAACATAAGTGGCATTATCCTCGACGCTCTTGCCATCTGGATAGAAATAAATGGCCCAAGAATAACCCCCGACAATGAAAGTATCGGAAGCAATATATTTGCCGATCCCCAATCCTTTGGACAAAGAATAGCCCGTGATCTTGAACTGGTGAGAACCATTGACGGTGTCGGTGATGGAAGTGGATGCGGTGGAGGAATTAGAAGTAGATGATGAGGAAGACGAAGAGGGCCTGGTGGTTTCTCTAAGAATCCTCCCCATGCCCTCAAAATCGCGGGAAACAAGCAGGATCGATGATTGTGGGAGCGGAATTAAGGGGCTTAAGGGTGAAATTATTGAACAAAAAAAGTTTTGGCACAATTATATGATCTAGGGTTTGGAAAGGGGAAGAAAAAAAAAGCAAAAAAGAAATGGAGGGGAGATGGAGAGAAGATGAAAATGAAAATGATGCGTAAGTGATAAAAAGAAAACAATAATGAGGTAAGGCTGATCTTATTATAATTTTGATGGTTTATTAAATTTAACTATGTAATATTGATTGATATTATGAACATTTCAAAAAAATATAGTTTTTCAAATGTGAGTGGTTGTGATGGACTTGCATCTTTTGACCTGACAGGTTGAGGTTGTTTTGGTCATTTTCGCAAACAATGCTTTTGGTCATGGCAAATTTGTATTTGTACATGAATATGATTAGGGACCAAACCGAACCTCGAATCCAACTGATTAGGTTCGGTTACTCGTTCTAATATTTTGATAATTTAATTTTATGTTCGGCTTTCGATTTTGAAAATAAAAATCAAATAAATTGAAAATCGAATCTATTTAATCTAATTAAAAGAAATTAAGGTTCTTTTCTACTTTTTCAATTCATTTACGTTTTATTCTTTTCCAGATTTTATAATATAATATTTTTATATCTTATATTGTAGGTTATTCAAATGTAAAAAGTGTTTTGCATGTTAGAGGTTGTGTTCATTCCTTATATATTTGTTTAATTTTTTGTTATACTGATCGTTAAATTTAATTTTGTTTTCTCAAACAACAGTTACTTCTTTAACATGAAAATAATTATTACAATTTTAACTTTGCTCTCTTAAAATATAGTTAAATTTTTTTCATGGAAATAATTTAGGTTCGGTCCGGAACGAACCAAAATCTATTAGGTTCGATATTAGGTTCCTAATTTTTCTGTTATTTGGTTTTTAGTTTATTTGGTTCAGTTCGGTTCTTGACCGAACCGACCAATGCTCTCCCCTAAATATGATGATTTTGTTTTTAATAAATTAAATATTATTGCACTTCTTAACATCATTAGATTAATCATTACGTCATTGATTTAATGATAATAAAAGATAAAGTAATGAAAATTTTATTTTTAACAAAATCATCATAAAATTAATCTTATCAATCTTTAAAAATACTCTGAAACCAAAAATCATCGAGCAAGCATACTAAAAAAGGAGTATTACAAATTCTTTCCAGTTTACTGTTAAGTTGTCATTTGTAAATTTATATTGTGAAATATGTACTTTTAGTACATATATTTATAAATCGAAATAACTTGTCTAATTCCATAATTTGTACTGTTTTATGATTTGTGTATGATCAATTAGGATATTAAGTCTTTAACTTCCATTTTTTATGTACATTAAGTCCATAAATGATTATTTTACCACGTTTAGCTGTGATTAAACTCTTGTTGTCATTTGCCATAGGTTTGATGGTTGTTTTTTTATTAATTGACCAACATGTGACGTTATTTATAATTGGTGCATGTTTACAATTTTTTTAAGTAAGTTATTAAGTTAAATTCATACTCAAGAAAATAGAAACTAACAATATTAATGATATTGAGTTATGTATACATTGTAATCACTCAAAGGAATTGTAGCTTGCAATTTCAATCACAAATTTATACTTAAATTTATAAAATTAGTCATGCTAACAAAATATCATGGTTAATACTCCCTCATGTCGAAAGATTGTTATTATTTCAATTAAGATTTTATTTTATTTTTTTATTTGTCATTCTCACATATCAATGTATCATTCAAAATTTTTTTCCTAATTTACCTTTCTATTAATCAGGAAAAAGATTAAATATAAAATGAAATTATAAGATAATAATTAAGAAGGGAGAATTTTATGATAAGGTAAACGGGATAAATTGGTCATTTTACAGAGTAATAGATGTTTTATTGATCTTGATAAAAATCGTAGAATGACTATCTTTCATTACCGGAGGGAGTAATTTAAAAAGTTATAGGTTCTCCTTCAATATAACAATGTCAACAATCATTATTGATACATATTTACATTTACATGTATAAAATTGGTTCAAGAATTCCTAACTTAAGTGACACGATAAAAGCAGTTTCTCGTTATTAATCGATTATTTACAAGCATAAATGACTTGTTGTCCCTGATCATTTGAAAGTTTCTCATAATTTCATGAATTTGGTAATATAGTGTCAAATTGAACCTCAATGTCACATGTTGACTGTTAAGGTACATCGTATTCATAAAATTTCTAAAATGACCCGTTACATTTAGAGGGAAAATAATGCACTTTTACCAAGTCGACTAAGATAAACTTTTAAAAATTAAGGCTTAATGCACCCACGTCCCTCTGGTCTTTTCCAAAATGAGCTCTTGTCACCCTGAATTTTGAAGTGTGACAGTTAGCCTTGTACTTGTATAAAACTCCGCAGCTTACCCCATCATCGTCATGTATCAGTTTATGGTTGGTTTGACTTTTCAAATATATGATTTTTCTGGTTTTTTTCTTCCAACCAAAAGTTGACGCATAGTATTGAGGAGGCAAACTGATGCATTTTATACATTTTCATGATATTTGACATATTTAAAAATCCAGGGTGATAACAACTTACTTTGAATAAGTTCGGGTTGTGTAGATGAATTAAACCAAAAATTAATGGAGTAATGAATTATTTAAGTCCTCTTGGACGGAAATAACATAAATTTGATCAAATATAAATAATGCCCTCATAGTATTACTGTTTATTGAAAGCTCAATACTAGGCTAACACTCTACACTAGATAAAAGTACATTCATAAATTCCATGAATGTCACGTGTCATCTTATGATTGGTTGACTTTTTAAAAAAGTTAAAAGACTTAATGCATCTGTACCCCTGAACTTGTTCAAAAAGAGTTGTTGACACCCTAAACTTTGAAATGTGACAGATAGCCCCCTATACTTATTTAAAACGTGTTACTTTACCCCCTCGTAAAAATATCGGTTTCGTAAATAAGAAGATGAAAATGACGGGCCAAGAACCGATACAATATTATGATTAATTGAAGAAAATATTTAGAATAGAGATAAAGTTTTGAAGAAGACGAATAACATATATTAGGGATTTTGAATGGTAAGAATTAGAATGTTATGGTTTTTTTTATTCATTTTCTATTCCACAACATACTTCATGTGCGTATATTTTAATAATCATCCACGTAGGAAGCCAGGTCAGCACAAGGGGGTAAAATGATGCGTTTTAGACAAGTACAGGGGCTATCTGTCACATTTCAAAGTTTAGGGTGGTAACAATCATTTTTGAACAAGTTCAGGGGGGTGTAGATGCATAAAGCCAAAATTATATTTTTGTCTCTTCAACCAGCATGTGACACGTAACACTGAGGGGTTGGCGAATGCACTTTTACCAAGTTTAAGGGATTGGTAGAAAATTTCTAAAGTTATGAGCGACAATTAGTAAAAGTTATCAAATTTAGGGGATTAACTAGTATTAAGTTAATAATTACTGCCAAATTTCGCTGTAGTGACCACCGTGTTATTAGAATTATATTAAAAAGTGTACGATCTAAGCGAGCAAATTAAAAGTCTCTTAATTAAAAAGGTGAATATAATTAGTATTTCTTCGTTAATTAGCATAAATGAAACTATTATCGTCTATTTAGCATTTTGACAGGTTACTCGTATCATTTAGACGTTTTATATCAATTGAAATGTTTTAGATGATTTTTTCTATTTATGCAATACATTAATTCATTTTGAGCACAACATACATATACAACACAAAACAGACTTCTAAATATTGAAGTAGCGGCAATCTCAAAAATCAGATAATTTTTTAACGAAGAACATAACTAATTAAAATGGAATCAGAAATGTAATAACCTTGATGAAAATTGAATAAAGATTTTTTCATATCTTTTATGTGCCGAAGAATCAGCTATCGTACTTAACAAATTGATAGCTTGATTTGTAAGTTTCCTAACATAAACTATTTGAATATTGCAAATCTTTTTAAGGAGGATCTTTCTTAATTTTTCAGTAACAAATAATGAACAGGTAAAATAACATCAACGTTAAACTATTATATTTTAATAAAAAACGTTAAATAATTATATTACTTAATGAATTAGGACAAAGTCAAGTCTCATACAAGGCTGCAGATGGCGGGCGGGCCTAGAATTTTTTATTGCTCCGTCATTCGTTATATGTCGTCATTCACACCTTAGCCTCTCTAAGACAGAAAAATCTGTCCGTCGAAAAATCATGGGTCTTCCGAATGAGCGGTAAATAAGAACTAAACAAAAAGCAGAAACAAAGTAAAAGCATGAGAATGAAACAGAATAAAGAAACCAATATTCTGAGAAACAGCCAAAGCTAGTCAATTTCGGGGTCCCAACCTGAATTTTCAAGGCCACAGATCCTCAATTCGAAAATTCTGGAACAAAACAAATTAAATCCTTTTTATTTACGAGTGCCACTCAAAATAAATTAATATCAGTGAATTTGGCTGGATTTTGAGGTGTATTTGATGGATAAGCTTATGGTGTTGTTTGTGAGAGATTTAGCATCAGAATTCAGAATTTTCTGAGCTAGGTTTTCTCCCCAGAAAATACTGATGAAGATATGTTTAATGGCTTCTCATGGTTACTCTCCTAGTCCCGATCTTGTCTTTTACCAGGAGCAGAATAAAATTATCAGGGTAATTATATATATTTGATGTTGTGTATGGTCTTTGTTGATTTTGTGGTTTATTTTTGCTCTAGCTACTCCGATTGTTCGTTGATGATATAGCTTTCTGTTTGTTCATGCATTGATGATTCTGTTTCCCGAATTTCAGTTTATTTCTGATCCTATTGATGAGCGTTTGAAATCAATGATTTTGCAGAAGTTGTTTCGTTTGCCTATTTCATTTATTTTGTGTTCCTATGCTTTATAGTTTTGGCAATTATATTTGTGCACATGTTGTTGATGATGAACTACAGAACTAGCAATGCTCGAGAGTGAGGCTAATGATATAATATGGATGCAAAAACTGTTTACAGTACGACAAACTATGCTTTTTACCTTTGAGTAGCATATGATGTTGTTGTTAATTTTAGGGAGTTATCCCCCTTGCGCTAGTAAGGGTCTCGAGCCTGCAGCCAAGAAGTTGCAGGGTTGTTTCGAGTTTGGTTCCATGACCAACTTCCGCAAAATATTCATGGGTAAATAATCTATCTGACTTATAGTTTTTTCTGTGTGATGTTTCTGAAATTTAATAGCGATACTTGTGTGCCAATCTCTCATTCTGACATACTATATCTTAATGTAATGATTATTAGCTTATTGTGTGTGTTTGTCTATATATTGTGATTGGATTATATCTAAGACACAATGTCCTTCCCCTGAAAATTGAAAGCACCTGAAGATTTTATATGAAATCTGTCATCTCACGAGAACATTTGGTTTCAGTTTGATCTTAGAATGGTGGTTGTTTTTATTGCATCACATTATTCAATGCTTGTTGTTTAGTATTTAATTCTAAATCGATTGATTTATGCAGGACTGCCCAACTTATTTTCCTAGCCATGGAGCAAGACAAGAGATAAGAAGCCCAAACTCCCTTGCTATGAGCTCATATCAGCTAAAGGGACCGTGGAGACCTAGTAGTGTTTTCTCTGAGCAAAGCCGGTGTACCAAGATTGAATCAGCAGTTGAGAAGCCTGTACTCTTTGATGTGCAAGGTCTGTAGCTTGCTGGTTGACTTATTTAATGGAGTGTAGTGAAAAAAATCAAATAAAGAAGTTTTTCATTTCTGCATCTTCTTATGACATAGTATACTGATGAATATTAAAGGATAGAGTGCTAGACATTGATAGGTGTGGATCCACAACTGTGGGATAATTGGTGATAGGTCCATGTACACATTAATAAGTTTCAGGTCCACTCCCACATGAATAGTGTGATTGATTTGAGGGCATATTTGAATATGCAGTGAAAAGAAACAAATACAAAAGTGTGTACTTATTTCCTTTTTGAATATTCAAATTACATAATATATTGATGTGATGAAGAATGGAGTGCTAGATATTGATAGATGTGCATCCTCGTTTGTGGGATGATTGATTTGCTTATTTGTCCATATGTGCATGAATATTATAAAGGTCCACTGACACATGAACTGGGTGATTAATCCGAAGGAAATTTTGAGTTTTTTTGGATTCATGTTAATGAAAAACAAGTAGAATAGTTGTCCAAAGCCATAGCTAACACAATGTAAATATGTTATGTTGCTATTCTTCTGTTTCCGTTGATGGGATGATGGCATTTGCTATGTTTTTCTTTACTTTTGTGATTTAGGAAGCATAAGTTGTTTATATACTTGCATTTGTGTGTTCATCATGGTATTTTTTTTCTCGCAGACAATCATCCTGATTCAGTAGTCTTTAGCTTGGGAATAGCTGAGCAATGTACAAAACATGAGAAAATTGTGAAGTTTCTCACATCTGGGTTTAGTGAATTGGAAAGAGGTGGACTTGATTTATCTTTACTATCTGAGTTGATGGGTGTTCAGGTGTTAACTTCAGATGTACATCAGCTGCCTTTTCATTCTCTCATGTATTCAAGTGGCCAAAGCGATGCTCCAAAGGCTTTAGTGGACTTTGTTGGAGATTTGGCCCGGAGTTCTAAACTTACTGTTCATCCAGATGGGAGAGTGTTGCTCCCTGGAAGTGGGATGGAGATGAAGGATATTCTCTCAATTGTTGCCGAATTTTACTTGTCAAAGAACTCGACTACAACAATGAGACACTCAGTGCTTGTACCCCAGTTTAGCTGGTATGTATGCTCAGAACTTGTTGATATAAATTGAAAGTTGCATGCTACTTGCAACTACTGCTTAGGCTAGTTTGGAATTGCTTGCATCCTTCAAAATTTCCAATTTCATGCTTTTTGTATTACAACTGATTTTGACATTGGGAAATAAATAGCCAACAGACCCTAATTAATTAGTACCAAGAGTCAAAATCTTTTTTCCAAGACCAAAATATGTAGTTTTATTGAAAGTTTGTGAGTGAGGCTTTTCGAGACAACATCAAAAAATTAATCCCAAGCATGCCCTTAATTTAATGTTCATAATTTTAGGCTCATCTTGAATCAATTTAGTGTCCTTAGTATTTTTATCTGTATGATGTAGATGAATTATGATGGTTCTTTGTTATTCTCATCATGTATATAATCGAGTGCTACGTATTCCATTTTTTTCTTGCATAGATTCAAAAAGTTTTCTACTTACAAATCTAGAATCATTCAAGAGTAGAACTATAAAGTTCGTATGATAGACCAAATTTTTTTTACTTGGAATGCAAATCATGATGATTATGAAGCTTGCAAGATATATTTCCATCAATTAATTTGGTTTGACATTTCCAAACTTATAAAAGACGTTTCTTTGATTTGGAGGATGTCTATGTTCTTTATCCTGAATTTTCTTTTTTTTTTCCTCAAAATTAATTGATATGAAAGTGCAATACATGATACTGTTGTCCTTGGATATTGGAGGTTAAACACTAATGGATGTAGAATGCCTGAATGTTATTCTAATTAGGATGTTAAACTTACATTCCCACCTTTTCTATTACCAATAAAACTGTTCTGGATGTTGCATTTTATGAACCACCATTTCCTTGTCCTGTCTTGTAGTTTCGCCGTGTATGCTTTCTCTATTATTTTGAAGGTGCTAATGGGAATTTTTTGATCATTTGATTGAGCAGGCCTGATATGAGTGAAGCACATGCTAATGTTATTATGTCGTCTTTGAAGGTCAAAGATGTGGCAGCTGTACCTTTGAAGAGGTAGCTGATTATACCTGTTTCTCAATTATTTTATCTGTATATTGATTGTTTCATTGATTTCGTATATAGTGGGAAGATATGCCTGATGAGGATCAATTAGGTTGTCCTGCATATTTTGATTTTAATTTAACAAGTGTGTATATATCTTTCTCAACAACGATTCCATGATTCAGGAGTTGAAAATATTCTGCTTAACCAAGGATAATTAAATACCAGGACAACAAGAGATCCATTATTCATATTATGGACCATTCTGGGTGTGCATAGAAATGACAAATGATCTAAGATGAATATTTCTTGAAGTAGCTGTAGAATCCAGAAATTTAATACCTGTATGAAGCCTCCATCTTTCATGTGTTGTTCAAATAATGTCGTTCAAGTGCAGAATATTAAAAATGCACGAGTTGTTAATTCTATCTACAACTTAAACATTTCTTTTGTTTGCTTTAATTAAAATTATCCAGACTAATTGCCTTTTTTTTCTTAAACAGGTCTGAGAAAATCAAGCTCAAGCCTGCAACAAAGAAGAAGAATAGCAAGAGAATTGGTAGGGAAAGGGATCTATTCAAAAGAAGCTACTTCCACGCATGTGAGAGCCTTCTATCTGTGATGATAGACAGGAAGCAGAATCGAAAAACAGCAATTTCAACGCTGAAAAAATCAGGCCCTGAACTTCCAGCTCTTCTCACTCAGTTCTCTGCTGGCATTGCGGGCACAGGCATTGCTGTACTTTTCTCTGTGGTTTGCAAAGTAGCTTGTGGCAGAATACCCATCTGCTCATCAAATGTGTTGAGCACTGGAATCGGATTAGGGCTCGTCTGGGTTTCTTGGGCAATTAATAAACTGAAGGATACAGTGGTCTATATCAGCAGGAGCGCGACTAAGTCCACTCTGAAGGACGAAGAAATGCTGAAAATCGTGGATAAAAGCCTTTCAGACGTATACTTCAGGGCTGTCACAGTAATGGCAGTAGCAATCCTGAGGTTTGCATAAGTGCTTCAATTGGGATATCTGAGCTGTGCCTAGTATTTTAATATTTTTGCTTTATTCGATTTTAGTTGCACGGGAATTTTTGAGGAATAATAAATGTGCAGATGTACGTTATTTTGAAAGGAAGCCCTTGTTTCCGCAGTTACTATTGGCTGTTTAAAAGTTGAAATCAGAGCATCAACCTTTTAACAAAGGGAATTTTTTTTTATCAAAGATGACTAGAATCTGCCAAATGGAGATGGAGTAATCAATCCTTCAATAGTTAATTCATTTCTGCAATATCTTATAACATGTTTCAAACTCCAGATTGGATTCAATAGAAGACAAAAGATCAAATACATCTCTCTACTGAACTGGGTAAAAATAAACCAGTTTATCACATTTCAAATTTTGGTTAGAGGGAAAAATTAGAAAATAACTTTTGAAAAATCAAATCAACTAAATTTTGATATGTATCGATAAAGGAATTATGTGATTTACTTTTATTAAATTGAGAGAGGTTTATGATGTTTTTTAAAGTTGGGGTAGCATCCGATTTTTCTTACCAGAGTAATGATACATTTGAGAAAGACAAAACAATTGTATGGTCCATGCTAACAAATTAAAACTGGTCATATATTTGTTCATATTTTACCCTCAGCTCACAGGGCAAGCTGTGAAATTTATAGTAACCACTATCCAATCTACGGATAACATTTTACTAAATTAAATTTGTGAAAAAGTTTAGTGGTTCACTGGAGATCCATACATTAAATTTTACAGTCATTTAATAGGCAACATCTCCAGAGAATGAAAGAAGTTAAAATCTTCAAATAGGAAAAAGAAAAATACAAAGATATATCAAGAGTAATGAACTGATACTGTTTAAAAGACATTTATTATAGATGTAAAAGAAACCTACCAAAAAGAGTATAGCTAAGTTGGCCATCGTACGTTGTAAAATTGAGACTGGCAACATTCTCATTGTTAAATTAAATTCAATGGCACCTACTGCAACAGGTTATCATATCGCTCTCCTTTCCTCATCAGATAACGAAGCATCGCAAAAAAGCAACTCAGCTAATTACTTTTGATACTACACCTGCTCCAACAGTTCTACCTCCCTCTCTCAGCGCAAATCTTTGTCCTGTTCACACGAAATTTTTAAAACACGGTCTCTCAGTCAGTATAAAAGAAGAAAGAATACATGCACAGGGATAGCCACTTTTTTGAAAAGAAACAGACTAACAGCGATCTATAGACTATCTATAGTTTGCACAAACGAAATACATACTTCATGAAGAAATATCTACGTACTAAAATTAAAGTATAGATATCTACCCTGGCATGCAATACTATATATAGGATAACAGATTAAAAATACTTGTGCATAGTTCAGTTTAAGCTTGAAGTCAGATATCCAAGCAAGAGTAAATATTGATAAAATGCACAGCAAAAGCAGGAAAAGAAAGCACAACGTCAACAAACCTGCTTCAAGCGGAACAGGGGAGATCAACTCAAAATTTGCAGTCACATTATCTCCAGGCATTACCATCTTAACATTTTCCGGCAATTCCACTTTCCCAGTAACATCAGCAGTCCTCAGGTAAAACTGAGGCCTGTAGTTGGAAACAAAGGCAGTATGACGTCCACCTTCGTCCTTTGTAAGAACATAAATCTCTGCCTCAAACTTTTTATACGTTTTCAGACTTCCAGGTTTGGCAATAACCTGGACATAAAAAAAAAAGAGCAGAATGAACATCAATGGATGCAGGCAGAAGAGAAAAGTGTCTTATTTTTCAACTACGAGACTTGCAATTTACCACTACTCTATCAGCCAAGATTGCTAGACCAAATTATTTTCTCACTATATTAAATGGTTGATATTAGTGAATACCTTACCTGTCCTCTTTGAATATCCTCTCGCTTCAGGCCACGTAGAAGAAGACCCACATTGTCACCAGCCTAGCGACGTAATAAAGTGCAAATAATACATCAACAAATACCAATTACTGCAAACTTAGTAGTCTTAACAACAAAGAGTTTTCAAGTTTGTAAACTCACTTCTCCTCGATCCAACAATTTCTTAAACATCTCCACGCCTGTCACTGTCGTTTTTAGGGGAGCACCCTGCATATATTATTCAAAAGTCAGTACAGCAACTTATTAACTATCAAGTGAAGTTTGAACAAAATACAAGACAGTATAATTTTACCGGCATTAACCCCAAAACTTCAACTTCCTCACCAACTTTAATAGTTCCCTGTTCAACACGTCCAGTTGCAACGGTTCCACGTCCCTAGAACAAACCATAATAAAACAAAGCTCAGTAAAAATTTAACTCCACGCACTTCTTCCACAATGATATTACCAAAAAAATTAGCACAACAAGTTAAACCAATGCCTTGTCCACGTCTAACAATATCAATCATTAAAAAAATTGAAACAGGGACAAAAAAAAGTTAAACAAAAAGAAAAGAATTGCTCTCATCTTCAAGAGAGTTGGACAATGAAATAACAGATACTAATAAAATACAAAATAAGCTTAAAGCACAACCCTGGAATGATAGAATTACTTCAGCACTATTTTTTACACAAACAACGGAAAATATTATTAGTTACCTGAATTGAGAAAACATCTTCAATGGGCATGAGGAAAGGTTTATCAAGCTGGCGAACGGGATCTGGAATGTATTCATCGACAGCATCCATTAATTTTAAGATAGCTTTTTTCCCTATTTCATCATTTGTTCCTTGAAGAGCAGACAAAGCTGATCCCCGGATGATGGGAATTTCATCTCCAGGAAACTTGTAGAAACTAAGCAATTCTGGCAGAAAATATTGATGTCAACAATAGTTGTAAACAATGAAGAGAAACAGATAAAACAAAGAAGTGTATGGAAACCGGTACCCTACCACGAAGCTCCATCTCCACAAGCTCTAATAACTCTGGATCATCTACTGCATCAACTTTATTCAGGAAACAAACAAGAGAAGGCACACCAACCTGTTTGATTATTTCAGAAATGACATAAAAAAAAAATCAAACACTAGTAGAAGAGGGCAAAACAAATCAGCT
The DNA here is from genome assembly GCA_949673415.1 of Euphorbia schlechtendalii. Lineage (NCBI taxonomy): Eukaryota > Viridiplantae > Streptophyta > Magnoliopsida > Malpighiales > Euphorbiaceae > Euphorbia > Euphorbia schlechtendalii. Next base: position 13,927 of record CATIWQ010363825.1, read on the forward strand.
CCATGTTTGCTTAGCACTATGATTACCTGACGAGCAAGCAAGATATGTTCTTTCGTCTGTGGCATTGGTCCATCAGGTGCAGAAACAACCAGAATGCCACCATCCATCTGGGCAGCTCCTGTAATCATGTTCTGAAAAAAATTAATATCATTAGTTAAATATGTGAGGATATGTGCAAAATGCAAAGCATACAAGTTCCAGCAGAAGAAGTGTTAAAAAGCCTACCATGACCTGCAAATACATCAAACAGCCAAAGAAAACCCCTTTTTTGGTCTAATCAAGATACTTACTTTGACATAATCTGCATGTCCAGGGCAGTCAACATGGGCATAGTGACGTTTAGCAGTTTCGTACTCCACGTGAGCCTACAATAAGTTGAAACAAACAAATATTGTTGCAGGGAGGAAACAATAAGTCGAAAACAAACGAGATAAGTTGAGTGGAGAAAACACCAAAAATGGGATAAAGAAAAGAAAAGGGAATGACAACCCTACCGTTGCAATTGTGATTCCTCTCTTTTTCTCTTCTGGTGCCTTGTCAATTTCATCAAAGGCTATAGCTTTTGCTTTACCTTCATCAGCAAGAACCTACAACACAAAAACGGAGCAATTAAGCTGAAACTTATAAATTTAGAACCTCAAATCATCATATTACAATAATAAAGAACAAACCTTTGTAATTGCTGCAGTCAAGGTGGTCTTTCCATGATCAACATGACCAATTGTTCCCACATTGACATGAGGTTTACTGAAATAACGAAAAAAATATACACATATATCATCCCTCCAATCGTTACGTTTTCGTTCCTTTTATATTATTATTAGCGCAATCCATATATTTAAACGCTCGGAAATGAATCAACTACGAAGAGCAAATGAAAAAGAAGGTAACACAGTATGCTTAAAAATATCGCCCAATTGAAGAACATTATTTGTATTGTTCGTAAGAGATTCAATTTATCTTTAACAGAATAATGAAACACTAATGCTACTGATTACTAATCACCAAAACACGAAATACATTTCTCAAAAGGAAGAACTAGGAATGAAAAATTGATAGCATTACACTCACGTTCGGGTAAACGTAGCCATGGATCTCCACCATGGATTGGCCGACAATGAGGTTGTGTCATTGGCAGAGATAGTATAACCACCAACGGCCGATCCTCGACAAGAAAGGAAGGTTTGAGAAGAGAAAGAGAAAAGGCGTTTAGAATTGGGGTTTCTGAGAGCCGCAGAAGCCATTGAGAATCTGGAGAGAGGCGTTGAATCGAGAATCAGTGGGGTTTTAGCTTTGAGGTTTTAAATCTGCAGAGGGTTTTAGAGGAAAAAGGGAATTTGTTCGTCGAACTCGAGACTCAAAACCGGCGTAATATCAAACTGGGCCGTACACTGCTTTTGGGCCCATAATTGGGCCTATGAGACATGAACTTCGCATTTTGATCTTTTAAACCAACATATATTTTGATTGATTTTTTTATTGATCCGCTGCTCGAGCCACCACATGAGAACTAATAATAATATTTACTATTTAGTGAGAGTTTGAAACGAGATATCATACTACATATTTAGCATGCTTCGACGATGAGTTTATTACACTGTTTTAAAAATCCCCGCCCAGGTCCGCCTAGGTCCCGTCTAGGCGCTATTTTGAGTGTCGTCGCCTGGCTACGCCTAGCGCCTAAACATTACTGACTAGGCTCCGATTAATCCCCGCCTAGGTCCCGATTCACCTTTGACCGCCTGACTAGCGCCTAGCGCTTTTTAAAACACTGGTTTATCACGCTCCAAACAACATATTGTTTCATTTATATATCTTATGAATACGGGTGTGGATTCGTGGGTATCAAGAACATACCGATCTAATGAAATTATCTCAGCCACGATTAATAAGAAGAATTTCATTTAAAATTTCAGAATATGATACTCCATTGATATAAATTAGCACAGGATGATGTTACTTACACATAGTATATTATGCAACAGTAATGTAATTTTTTTGTTAATTAAGATATAAACGACACTTAGAGCATCTTTAGTAGCTCGTGGATTTCAAATCTAGAAGTCATGTGGAATAGAAGTTGTTTTTTATGATGTGTCAGTAGTTTTAAAAATAGACAACGTCTATTCATAAGATAAGAATAGTATTTAAAGTATATATATTGTAGATGATGTCTATTTGTTTATTTATATTTAGACAATCAAATAGATATTGTTTATAATTAATGATGATATACAGGTGCCACATCATATAAAGAATATGAGCTAGACAAGCTACTAAAGATGCATTTTCAAATTGATTGTCCATTCCTTCCTATGTGTCAAAACAATTTGTGCAATATACAAGCTACTAAAGATGCTCCTAAACTTAGGACACTACTAATTGTGTAAGGTATTTAATATTGCTTGTTCCGATTAGGCATTCGTTCATTAAATATTGAATGTTCTTGTCTCAATAGTTTTAGCAATTATTTGGGCGACTTCTAAGTTCTATGTAAAACAAAAATGAGATTCAGGTTGTGTACAACTTAGTTGAATTAATATATGTTGTACTTGTTTTTTAATGTTTACTTCCATATCCCCTGAAAATATGACATATTTTTAGTAGATTTGAAAAATAAAAATAACACACATTAAACTTTAAATGGATAATATGAAACAAATTATTTTAATTCAAGTTATGAATTGGATAGACAGGAATTAAATCCTATGTCTCCGAAATGGGAAATTATATAAAGAACAATGTCTTGTCCACCTTTCCTGTTGATCTTGTGCACCTACAAAGTTGTGTCCTCTTACATATTACCCACTCACAAATTTACACACATTTGGTTGGATAATATTTTATTTATTTTTTATTTCTCTCTAATTTATCAATTTCTATTTCACATGTGTCAATTTGTAAATGGAGGGACGTAGAAAGAGACACAACTTTGATGATAACAGATTTTATTGCGGATGTAACTAGTTTTAAACTTTGGTTGAGAGCAAGTTTTGTAAGAATTATAAAGGAAAAGAAATCAAATGATGATATTATAAAGGATGAAATATGAAAGAAACATAAAAGATGGGTTAATATTGTGTTTGAGAAGAAGAGTTGTATTTATAAAGTAAAGTGTGTATGTAAATTACTTAAATATTCTTTGATTTAAGTATTGTATATAATAGGTTAAAATAATATGGTTAAAATTGTAATTTTACATCACTATCCCCTCAAAACACCCCAAATTGAGGGGAAGGAAAACTTGTAAAAAGGGTGTAAAAGAGAGGAAAATGTTCCTCCCAAAAAACCGCCTTTTACCATCCAAACCTTTATCCCAAGCATGGGATGAGGCTCCCATCTCTTACCATCCTATTTAAAACCCCCTTCCAAGCAAACTCTTAAGAGAACAATTATGAAAAAAGAAAATGCATATTTTGGAAAATAAAAAAGTGAAAGAATGTCTAGTTGCGACACTATTTCTGTATTTTATACATTCAGATTTCTATGGCGATGGCATTATGACATATATACATGAAATGGAACATATATTTTAAAATGAGAAAATGGTATAGATCCCAAGAATATGTCTTTGGTGGCCTCTCTTGACTTGTGAAATTAAAATGGAATTTGAACTAGTTAACTTTATAAATAAGAACCCATTAATTTGAAATTATTGGTTTGAAAGCTATGCTTAAGCAGAGATTCTACACACAATCTCAATTTTAAGCTAATTTTGAAGCCATACAGAAGTTAAGAATCTACAGACGGTGATGTGATGTCTCAGTCAAACTGAACTACTGTTCAATCAAAGTGCTGGTCATGTGTGTATAGATAGAAATCCTGAAAAAGGGGCTCCTTAAACTTTGCTTCCTTTATCAATTTCCTCCAAGATAAATTCTGTCCATCCATTAAATCTACAACTTGCCATATCTTTTATCAAATTAGTCCAAAAAAAATACAAATATCACGGTGCCAAATGTTTAGTTGAGACTATAATTATATATGTCACAAGTTTGAGTCTACTTACAAATGGGGTAGGTTTAATGTTTTATGCGTAATAAATAAAAATGCAATTATGCCAATTTTTAAAAAAATACAAATATCACACATAAGGAGGAGGATATTGACAAAACTCATCCTATTCTCGCTTACCAAAACAAAAACATCTATTTTCCTTGTTCGGATATCTATTTATTTGCACAATTTAAGTTATGGAGTAATTTTATTTGCCGCCCTAAATTCCTCACCATTGCCCTGGCAACAGTCTTGTACGTCTTTCTTGAACGTTGGCACCAAAAAAACGAAGAAAAATTGAGTTTTACAAGTTAAAGGACAATTCGTCGTTTCAGGATCGTCGTGCCAGAAACCCACACCATTTACAAATTCAAAAACATATGTTTTGGCTCCAACTTTTAATAATACCATTTCAATTGGGGAAAAAATGAACACCAAAGTTAGAGAATACGATCCCATACTTGCCAATCCTAATATCTAAAACCTGAAAACAAAAGACCCTCACTTTCTTTACTAATAATTGGGAATCTTAATAATCCCAAAAGTCACATCAAAATTCTACAAATCACAGCTAGTTTTCACACCAAACAAATACTCCACTATTGTCAACATATGCTATAAAATTGTAATCCCAACTCTTTCAACCCACGGGCTTTCGAGAAATGGAAAAGAAAGGAACTAGCTGCCCAAAAAATATGTGCAAAAAGATTTGCAAAGCCTTTAATGCATCTCCAACATTTCGAAGAATTCGTCGAATTTCATATTCCCAAAATCAGTCAGAATTTACGAGTACAATCAAATCCAACCCGAAATCAACCAACAAGAAAGCAAACCCAGCTGATTTTGTACCCATCACATATGATTATTCAACCCAGACTTCATCCCAGTTCATGCCAAAAGCTGCTGTTGGGCAAAATCCTGAAGCTAAATCACAGCTATTGCGAAAACCTGACGGGGAATCAGGTGTGCACATTGAAGATAGGTTTACTGAATTCATCAATATTGCAAGGATTAAAATAGGGCATTTCCCGAATTCTGAAGAACACAAAGTTTCGTCAGGAAAGAATCAGAAGTTGTCTGAAATTTGCTCAATGAAAGACATGTTTTCGGATTACATTGATCGAACCAAGAAGCAACTTGGATCAACTTTAGATATTGGTGTTGGGAAGACCAATTCTTTCAAATGACCATCAATAACTGATTCAAGGTTATCTTCTTATGGATGAATTAATATTGTGAATTTGTGTGTGGCCTTTATGTCAGATTTAAATAATTCTTGATTTGTTTGTTTTCGGCTTCATTAACTTATGTTTTTTTTTAATTTATTACGATCCTATATTTTTATAAGATTTCTTTATTTCATGTTATTTGTTTCTTAAAATATATGAGCAGTAATAATTGTTTAGCTATGAACAAACTCAAACCAATCGACACAGAAGGTAGAAGTCAATGCTTACAAGCATACGTAGTTAGACCCGACACTGTAGAGGTCCTAGAGAATCCTAGATAAATTAACAAGCTAACACAAAATCCACAAAATCGGCTCTCGGTAGATGATCACTGATATTATAACCGTAAGAAATTGACATTGCCCAACAATGCAATGCACAAAACATAAGATTATTTTAGAGATGAATGGAAAGTGCAACGAAAAAATCTACAACCATGTCAGTTTCCCATAAAGAGCAAGAGAAGCCGATAACCCCACCCTACTAAGCCGTATAATGTTAGAAGAATTGATATGTGTTTGGGCCCATTAAGCTTGAGTAAAGCCCAACTCGTTTCATTTCGGTATGGGATTTTTGTATTAATTTGGTAAAGATTGACAAATTCCATCCATACTTAACAAAAACTACCAATTTGTCCTTTTACTTGACAAAAAGCGAAAGAGTTTTCTCCTTATACGTTGACATGACAGTGCTTGTTCACTTGTTCACCAAGATTTACATTAGAAATGGTGGTTTTTCTGAAGCACGAGAAGCAAACTACAAGACTTTTGAGGTCAAATTCAAATGTACAATGTTAGAATAATCCTCAATATCATAAAAAAATCTATAAAAATATATACAAACACTTACTTCGCATATATCGATTGTTAACTGTTTTATCTTAATTGGTATAGCAAGTCCGTGACGATGTCCTCAAATGGAAAGAAAAGGGGGTTAACTAAACCACTATATTAAAAATCCCCCTCTGAGTTCGCCAAGACCCTGCCTAAGCGTTATTTTGAGAGTTACCGCCCGATGCGCCTAGCTCTTAAACCCCATCGACTACCGATTAAGTCCCGCCTAGGTCTCTAGAGGCTTTGGCCGCCCGAACTGCGCGTAGTGCTTTTTTAAAACACGAAACTAAATACGTCTGATGCCTTTATGGGCATATTTGTAATTTTGTATAGTATGAGATATAAGAAAAAATTGCCTAGTTCTACCTTAGGTCTCCTTGGCTTCTCTTTATACAGGGTTCTCTTATGTGGGAGATTGGGCCTTGACCCATATCTGTATATTTGGCTTCAGTGAGTATTGTACGCTCCATGTCATGATATTAAAAAAGTAATTAAATTATAATCTCAAAAAAATTAGATTTTATTGTTCTTACAATAATAAATAATTAATATTCACTTTATCATTTTATTAGGTTTTTTTTACTTTTACCATTTTTCTTTTATAATCACCTTCTTTCTCCTATTTAATTTGAATTTTGCAACTTCAAACCTTCATATCTCACAAACCGTTGATTTTTTTTAATCGACGGTTTGAAATATTTTGTTCGTCTTATTTTTATCTTTAAAATGACATGCACTTTGAATTTTTCGAAAAAATAAAAAAATTATCACAATCTTATACATGATATTATAGCTGTATAATAAAAATAATGAATTTTCATGAAGGCGTTATACAATGTATAAGAGAGGTATAATGTATTTTAAAAAAGATATATAGAATAAATTATACTACTCTTATCTCATGTACAACATTTTCATGGAAAAATAGTAAAAACGGGTATTATACAACTATTTTACTATGTATAAGACCACGATAAATTTTTTTTTTACCAGAAAGTGAGTTTTGTTGTAAACATAACTGCTATGGATACGAGCTTTCATATCAGGTTTAAGGTCTTCATGCCATAATTTTTATGCATAAATTGGTACTTTTATGAACATAAAGGAAAAAAATCTATATAGATTCATTATACAAATTTATACCATTTATAATGTCTTCATGAAAAGACAATAAAAATGGTATTATACCACAATTATACACTATATAAGATTGTGAAACGTTATTTTTTTGAAAAAAATCCAAGTATATGTCATTTTAAAGATAAAATTAAGATGAACAAAATATTTTAAAGCATCGATTAAAAAAAACAACGGTCTGTGGGATATTGATATTTGAAATTGCAAAATTCAAATTAAATAAGGGAGAGAATGTAGTTACAGGGGTTGACAAAATCAATTTAAAAAGTGGTAAAAAGAAAAAATGTTTCTCTTTTTCACATAAAAAGAAGAAAAAGATTCTTATTTTTAAGTTTCACAAAATTAAAGATTTGTAAAATCAAAATTTTATAAGAAAGTATGTCAAATAAAAAAATAACACTTAAAAAAATTGTTGCATTTCAATTGGCTCCATTGTTAGTGTTACGCTAATAATAGTTCCAAGTCAGAATGGACCTTAAGCTAAAAAAGTTTGCTACATTGCCAATCTTAAAATCCAATGTACTTGAAAAAAAAATTAGATTTTTTGTTAAGTTGTTCTTCCTAAAATTTTCCAGGAAAATTAATATGAAAACGTACAGCAAGTATGGCATGTAAAAAGGAAAATTACAACTCACAAATTCAAGAAAATTTATATGTACAAAAATTACAAATCTGCATAATTAATGTCATGGAATGGAATAACATATAAATATTGTTGTTGCACTTGTCGGAATAATTTATTTAATTTGGCGTAATCATATATTTCAAGATAGATTGTTTTATAAAAAACTAAATTCAAAGCATGTAACTTGTGGTTGATAGTTTCAATGGAAAATGCATCAAAATAAGTATTAGGTGAGATTCTATGTGCAAAAAAAATTAGGCTGAAAATACAGGTATCGCAATTAAGATAATTGAAAATTAAAAAAACAAAGCGAGATAAAATCAAATAAACATGATTAATAAATAAGAATAGATTATGTTGTTTTGTTTTGAGGAAGATAACACTACTAATTACATATACTTAAGTTACCAGCTGGCATTTGTTAATTAGCTAACAGTGATACTACATTTTATCATTAAGTAATTAATCAATTAATTATATAATTAATTAGGCATATTCTAATTAGCTTGACATACATTTTTATTAAGTACATAGAATACAAAAATGAGAGGTGGCAGTCAAATTAATTTAATCAAATCCTCGTGATAAATGCAAAAAGCAATATTCACACAAATACTATGAATTGAGGTCCTGTTCTCTTCACCTTCAATTTGATTCAGTTAAGTTCAGTTAAGTTAAGTTCGGTTCAAGTTCATTAACTTCAGTTCAGTTAAGTTAAGTTAAGTTAAGTTAAGTTTAGTTCAGTTCAGTTAAGATATTTTAAGTACAGTTCAGGTCTATAAATTTTAATTATAATAATGATTATTCTAATTAATCTTTAATTAAAATTAATAGTAGTAATAATAAAAAGAATAACATTGATAAAAATATTAATATAGAAAAATAATTATTATTTAATGTAGATAATATTGAATATAAATATAGTCTAAATAATTTTTAAATAGTGATAATTACTAGTGTTATTAATATAATAATAGTATTAATGTAACTATAATATAATAATATTTTTATCAAAGTATTAATTAATTAGAAAATGTGATATGGAATAATAAATAAAAATATTTATTTATTAAAATAACTATTACGTTTTTATAATTCAATAATAAATGATAATTTGAATCCAAGCTATAATATATTATAATAATTATTATTAGTTCACGTGTAATTGTAACGATAATTATTATTTGATTAATAAATGAATTTAAGTATTATAAAATTTTTCGTTATTAATGGTATTAAAATTGTTTTATTAATTATTTTATATAGGTAGTTATTAATAATATTATTTGTAATGATTATTAATAATTTATTTATTTTTATATTTAATGGGTTTTTCTATTATTTTAATAATTAATATATTTATTATTAAGTTCAATTAAGTTCAGGTTCATTAAGTTAAGTTCAGTTCAGGTCCATTAAGTTCAGTTCAGTTCAGGTTTCAGAAGTTGAAGAGAACAGGGCTTTAAGGTAGATGAACAATTTATGTTAATAGTTCTCAAACTACTTCTCTTGTACAAAGCATCACACTCATAACTAAACACTCAAGAATGCACTAATGACTAATACATTGTGAGATCATTATATGGGCCAATGCCAATGCAATTTATTGATAGTAGTGTTAATGATCCTCCTACTTGATATACACATATGCAATCAAATATTGTTCTAAGTGATTGAGCATATAGTTAAAATCATTCGCAACAAGATGAAAAAGGAAATATCTTAAACCTAAATGACCAAGTACTTAGAATTTCATATTTTAAAATAAATTTCAAAAGTTTTACTCGAAATTTACCCACTTTTAGCTTAACCAAGTTTAACAACTTAAGGCGGAGTTAATTAA
>CATIWQ010363827.1:0-17480 GCA_949673415.1 Euphorbia schlechtendalii
TATGTTCATGCATCTATCTATTCATCAATCTATCATCCAAACCCTATAATTTATCTTATTTCTTTTATTCTGTAACTCTAGTTAGTCCTTAGAATCGAATTCTTTCCCTGTGGGATCAATATCTTTTAAAACTATATCGCAACTATATACTTGCAATTATCATCATTTTTCTATCTGTAAGCGGTACTGAACACACATGTTCATATTTAGAACTTTTATATTATCTGTAGAAAAGTGGCGAACAAGTTTTTAGCACCGTTACCGGGATAAGTCTTTGGGAACGAGTTTAGCCAAAATCTTACAAACAGTCTATCAGCTTCATTAAAGTCCAGTTTCAATGAAACTATGACTAGGGATATTTAGACTATACATAGTAATACGTATGTGCTATTCTTACATCACATAGCTCCCACTATGTCCTTGCACTTTTACGCTATGAAGTAGTCACGAACTTTGTCTTATTAATGTGAATATATAATACCACATATATATAATACCAGCGAGATACATAAATTAAACAAAAGCACTAATAAATAACAAACATTTCTTTATTATTAATAATAATAATCTGAAACTGTTTGTACATTATAACTAATTAAGATATATCACCCTAATTATCTCTAGGGCATACATCATGTCTAACAATCTCCCACTTAGACTAGAGCCAATTACCCCTATGCTTCATGCCATACTCGTTAACATGCTGGTCATTCTTAACCTGAATCAATGGCTTTGTTAGCCCATCCCCTAGATTTTGATCCGTTGGGATATATTCTAATCTTATAGCCTTTCTAGTTACTAGGATTTTCTGAGTACATGTCTGTTTCTCTGACAAGACCGTGGTTCCTTTGCCTAAGTAATAACCCCATTGTTATCGTAATAGACAGCTATTGAATTTACAATATTGGACACCCCACCGAGATCAACAATAAATCCCTTAAGCTAGGTAGCTTGCTTAGCTGCTTTTGAAGCAGCTATATACTTAGATTTTGTGGCTGAATCGGCAGTCGTATCTAGTTTGAAACTTTTCTAAATAGTTGCCCCTTTGTTTAACATAAACACATAACCTGACTGGGATATGTAATAGTCTATGTGAGACTAAAAACTCACGTTGGTGTATCCCTTCACAGAGAGATCACCTTCTCCATATATAAAAGACATATCCTTAGTCCTACGTAAGTACATAAGGATAATTTTAACAGCTATCCAATGCTTCTCACCTAGGTCAGATTGAAATCTGCTCGTAACGCTCAACACATGTGAGACGTGAGGCTGAGTGCATACCATAACATACATAATGGATCCTATCGCTGAGGCATAGGTATTCCATTCATGCGCAGTCTAAACTCTTGTGTACTTGGACACTCAGATTTAGAAATGTTAATCTCGTGAGACATTGGGAGATAACCCTTTCTTAACTGCTCAAGGTTAAATCTAACCAAAACCTTGTCTATGTATGTGTTTTATGAAAGACCTAGCAGCCTTCTGGATTTATTTAGGTAGATCTCTATACCAAGTACAAAAGTTGCTTCTCTAAGCTCTTTCAGGGAGAGCTTCTTTGACAACCATGACTTCACTGTATGAAGAAAATGAACATCATTTCCTATAAGTAATATGTCATCGACATATAATACAAGGAAAACGATTGCACTCCCACTAGCCTTCTTATATACACAGGACTCATTAGTGTTTAACACAAAACCAATTTCTCGGATTGTCTCATCAAACCTAATATTCCAACTCCTTGATGCTTGTTTAAGTCCATAAATGAACTTCTGCAACTTGCATACCATCGAGCTATCCTTGGATGTAAAACCCTCAAGTTGTGCCATATACACAACCCTATCCAGATTCCCATTAAGGAATGTTGTTTTCACATCCATCTGCCAGATCTCATAATCGTAATGAGAGGTGATGGCAAGGAGTATTCTGAAAGACTTTAGCATGGCAACCGGTGAAAAGGTTTCATCATAGTCAATGCCTTCATCTTGATTGTAACATTTTGCAACTAGCCTTGCTTTATAGGTAATTACATTACCGTCCATGTCAGTTTTCTTCTTGAAAATCCACTTGCATCCTATGTGCTTAATCCCACTTGGAGCATTAATCATGCTCCGAACTTAATTTTTGTACATGGAGTCCATCTTTGACCTCATGGGTGTAAACCATTTGTCAAACTCTAAGCCTTCCATTGTCTCGTTATAAGTCTTGGGCTCATCATCTTCCATAAGGAAGAGATGTTTATCATCTATAATGAGAAAACCGTATCGCTCGGGAGCGATTGGAGCCCAACCTGACCTATGCAATGTCGGTGTTATAATAGGCTATTCCATGCTTACACTTTCTTGTGTAATAGGTGTAGGAATAATCAATTGATTATCTGTTTTATCTTCTTTAATGCTTAACTAAAGATTGCTCCCACTATCTTTCGCAAGTATATGCTCCTTCTTGAGGAATTGAGCATTTCTAGAAATAAGGACTTTTTGTTCCTTAGGATCATAAAAGGTATAACCCATAGTCTCCTTAGGGTGACCTATAAATAGACACTTATCATACTTAGCACCCAGCTTATCTGAACTTATCCTCTTTACATAAGCAGGACATCCCCAAACTCTCAGGTGAGAAAGAGCTAGTTTCTTACCAGACCACAATTCGTATGGTGTTTGATCAACTGATTTCGGGGGCACTCTATTTAGAATATAAACTGGTCTCTCAAGTGCATAACCCCAAAAGGATCTGTTGAGTGCTGCTTAGCTCATCATTGACTGAATCATATTGAGTAGGGTTCAATTTCTCCTTTTTGACACTCCATTATGTTTGGGTGTATAAGGTGGTGTCTACTAGGATAAAATACCATTATCCCTTAGATAATCTTGAAACTCTTGGCTTAAGTATTCATCACTTCGAAAATCGAAGGGTCTTGATACTTTTCTCAAGCTATTTCTCTACTTCGTTCTAAACTCTTTCAATTTCTCAAAACTTTCAAACTTGTGCCTCATTAGGTACAGATAATCATATCGCGAGTAATCTTCGATGAAGGTTATGAAGTAGAACATACCCTCATGTGTCTTAACACTCAATGGACCAAATACATTGGAATGTATTATTTCCAAGGTACTAGTGGCACACTGACCCTTTCCTTTGAAAGGTTTCTTAGTCATATTTCCCTTTAAATAAGGTTCACATGCTCTATAGGATTCCCATTTCATTAGGCCCAAGTCACCACATTTGAGTAACTTAGTTAAGCGAGTCTCATTTATATGGCCTAGAAGATAATGCCATAAGCATGAGGATTTCTCATTATCTAATCTTGATTTTGTAACAATGTTCATATTTAGAATTTCAATTTTAGTATCTTGAACATAAATGCCATCAACAGATATTCCACAAGCATAAAGAACATTATCACGTCGAATTTGAAAATTATTATTAGAAAATAAATCTTAAATACCTTTGTTACTAAACGTGCAAGAAAAATAATATTCTTAGTAATAGCAGGAATATAATAATAATAATTGTTCAAAAGTAAAACCAGGCTATAAGGCAAACAAAGGCTATATGTCCCTACAGCTGTTGCAGCAACCCATGCTCCATTTCCAACTTTTAGGTTCATTTCCCTCTTTGTAAGCATACTAGTTTTCCGCAACCCTTACACAGAAGTATAGATATGACTACCACAACAAGTATCCAATACCCATGTAGACTCATAGGGAACTGTAGAGAAACTCCCTACCATGAGCATACCTGAACTAGATGCCTCACTTGGCTTCTTCTTCACTTATTTAGAAAATTGAGCCCTTAACTCGTGTTTCATTTTGGCATTTTTCATGAGTCATTTCTTGACCTTGAAAGCCCTTGACTTTCTAATCATTCTATCCTCAGTAACAAGTTGATTCTCAAGTCTATTTCTAAACTGAATATCATATTGTTCCAATAGGTCTACCATCTTGGAAAAATTACAATAATTGTTGATGCCATAGAAATCTATTTTGAAACTATCGTACCTTTGAGACAGACCTTTCTATTAAACCTATTTCAAGGCATCCTAATCATATGTAACTCCCATTTTCCTTAAATCTTCAGAGTTATCATAAACAGTCATGGCAAACTAAACTGCTGAGGTGTAAGACCCAAGACTTGCAGATAACATAAATCTTTCATGTTCATCCATCATTACAAGCTGCACAATCATAGACTCTAAGTCTATATTTTTGCCTAGATCCCCGTACCTTGGAAGGATAGTGTTGACCATGAAATTCTTTGCGAAATCACAGTCTCTTTCGTGCTTTACGTACTTATAATAGTGTATAATTACTTATTATCTTGATATTTTTACTCATAAAATGATATGGTTTAAAGTCATTTTATACTTCATATAAAAGATTTCACGTGGTATGTAGTTTTTTTATGCAAGTGGAGAAACTAGGTGAATCTTGGGAGTAAAATGATCAAAGATCGAATTCTATGTATAAAGAGTGAAAAAGGTGTAAAAAGATGCATAGAACACAAGGAATTGGCTTAGGATCGAAGTTATCAAAGATTGGCAAAGTTACAAAGAAGAATCATGAAGAAAAGCACATGTCACGATCATGACACCCATTCGTGGTCATGACTTGTCATTCTTCACAAATAGAAAGTTACCAACTATTATTAACGATCGTGACATGTATATCGCGCTCGTAACTTATCACGGTTATGGATAACTATTTTTAACTTCCAACCGCCGGATAAAAACGATCAACCGCCACCAACTGTCAAATGAAAAGACACCTTTTGGAAGTAATCCAATCATGTAAATGTGCCTATCCTTTGAAGATGAGGATGAAATTTGCATCCAATCACATTGAAGTGATGCAACTCTTCGCCAATGGACATAACTCTTCGTTTAGATAGACACAACCCTTCGCACTCTATAAATAGAGTCCTAAACCAACCAATTTCATGTGGGGGGGGGAATGAATAGTAACAGTGTATAACGTGTATAGAGAGTGAAAGATATAGATTTCACTAGTTCAAAGTGTTAGTGAGAAAAGTGTATAAGAGATTCGATTCTTGTTTCGATCACTAGATTTCTCCACATATTCGAGCGATTGTTGTATGAGTGTAATTGCAAAGCACTTATCAATAAAAGTTTCTATTCTTCAACATTCATTTATTCTATATTCACAAAGAATAGCATCCTAGCGGAGGTTCTGTATGAGTCGAGACCAAATTCAAAGTAGACGTAAGAATTGCGGGAATTGACGACTCTCATTAAAGAGTGGATACAGTTTGATCAACTTTAGCTTTCACTTGCATATCTTACAACTTTACTTTGTTTTCTACTTATACTTTATATTTCAAAGTTTATGATATGTCTATGTGTCATAAAGAGTAATTCGTTTTACGTTATTTATATTAATAAAGTCATATGCTTTCGAGTTGACTTTATGAGTGATTTCGGGTCAACAAGATTGTGTATGATCATTGGATCTATGATTATAATGCTATTTAGTGAGCCAACATTTTTGGAGTGGTAACTTGCTAAATATGGCTATGTGAGAGCGACTCGTACTAAGCATAGTATTATTGTTATCCAGGTTCTTGTAAGTGTCATAATTCGTTTACCCTAGATTTAGAAAAGTCATGTCATGTGTTGCTCTGGGGTGAATTATAGGATATTTGAGTGTCTAGAACAGAGTTTGTTGAAGTTATCTAGTGTTTAAAACAACTTTGATTACTTTGCATATTTTACTTTACTAACTTGTTCTTAGGGAAAATCTATATGATTTACATCTAATCTGTTCATGCATCTGTTCACCATTCAAAACCCATAACCTTAAAATCATTATATTTTCTTTCATCTTGTAACTCTAGTTGGTCCTTAGAACCGAATTCCTTCCCTGTGGGATTAATATCTTTTAAAACTACATCATAACTGTATACTTGCAGTTATCATCATTTTTCTATTTGATAAGCGGTACTGACAACACATGTTCATATAAAGAACTTTTATATTATTAGTAGAAAAGTGGTGAACAAGTTTTTGGCGCATTTGCCAGGGATAAGCTTTCAGAACGAGTATAGCCGAAATCGTGAGAATAAGTTTTTGGTACCATTGCCGAGGAAGGCAAGTGCGTTTTAGAGATAAAAAAAATTTGGAGACTACGGTACATTTTCCAATTATATCTATTTGTTTCTTTCCTAAACTGTATAATTTGTCTATCCTAACTTGGATGTGAAAAAGAATATGAAATAATCATCTTGGAGGTCACACGTCAAATTATTACATCTAAATTCTTGATAAATAGAAGATATTTCTCCTAATTTGCCTATTTGCGTTCACGACTCCATTTCACGCTCGTGAATCCCTTAACAAAACTTTATATTTCTCAAATTTTGTAAGTCACGATTGCGACTTGTGCGAAAACTGCAACAGTTTAGTAGTTATTCGATAGTTATTCCTCCAAACTCTATAAATTGATGTGCGAGTGTTCATCATTTCTCACTTCTGCAATCTGAATTTCATACCATTTTAATCACAATTCAGTTCCAAATCTAAAACCATCCCATTTCTTTCAAAAATTCTTTCATTTCAAAATGGTTCTAACTAATAAATCCAATCTAGTTCCTCCCATAAACATACAAGAATGGTATGAGGTACCATTTCCGATCTATTCTCATGAAGGAAATCATTTTGAGATAATCAAGGATATTGAATACAAAAGTTCCTACACCATTCATAGGAACAATTTCATCAATCTTGGGGTTTATAACAGGGTAATTTACTATCTCAAAATTCTTAACTTTGTCATTTAATCAAACATGTCTTTGGGAAATAGCGTGGACAACTGTATGGAGATGTTGGTAACATTGGCATGGAAGAACGATAAAAAGAACTGCCTGGTTTATCATCATCACTGAAAAGAATACAAGTTGACAAGGAAAGCACTGGACAAATGATACGTGTATAATTACACTTATTATCATGATAATTTTACACATTAAACACTATAGTTTGAGTCATTTTTATACTTCATATAAAAGATTTCACGTGGTATGTAGTTGCTTTTTATGCAAATGCAAGTACTAGGTAAATCTTGGAAGTAAAATGATTAAAGTTGGAAATCTATGCATAAAGAGTGAAAAGGTGCAAAAATATGCATGGAACTTAAGGAATTGGGAAAGGATCAAAGATGTCAAAGATCGGTAGAAATCATAAAGAGGAATCATGTGAAAAAGGCATGTCACGATTGTGACACACATATCGCGGTCGCGACTTGTTAACTTTCACGATAGAAAGTTGCCAACCAAGTATTCATGGTCTCAATAATCATTCGCGGTCGTGTCCTTGATAGTTTTTTGGTCAACTCTTCTCTTCTTTCAACCGTCGGATAAGAACGATCAATCTTGATCAACTACCAAATGAAAAGACACCTTTTGGAAGTCAACCAATCATGAAATGGTCCCTTTCCATTATGGATAAGATCAAACCACTTCAACCAATCACAATGAAGTGGTGTAATTCTTCGCCAATGGACATGACTCTTCGTTTGGATAGACGCAACCCTTCATACTCTATAAATAGGCTTCAAAACCCACCAATTTTGTGAGAGAGTGGGTAATGGTATGGCGGATTATGTAGTGTGGCATTAATGATAAGTGTGTCGCATAGATAGAGAGTAAAAATATCTAGATTTCGCTATGTTCATAAGTGTTAGCGAGAAAATGTATAAGTGATTCAAACCTTATTTCAATCACTAGATTTCTCTACACATTCGAGCATTTATTGTATAAGTGTAATTGCAAATCACTTATCAATAAAATTTTTTGTTCTTCAATGTTCATTTATTCAATATTCACAAAGAATAGCATCCTAGCAGAGGTTTTGTACGAGTAGAGACCAAATTCAAAGCAGACACAGGAATTGCGAGAATTGACGACTTCCATTAAAGAGTGGATATGGTTTGATCAACTTTAGCTTTCACTTGCATACCTTACAACTTTGCTTTGCTTTCTACTTATACTTTCTATTTCGAAGTTTATGATATATCTATGTGTCATAATGTGTATTTCATGTTGAGTCATTTATATTAGTCAAGTTATATGCTTTTGAGTTAACTTTAAGAGTAGTTTCGGGGTTAACGAGATTGTGTATAATCACTGGATCTATGATTATAACGCTGTTTAGTGATCTAACATTTTTGGAATGGTAACTTGCCAAATATGGCTATGTGAGAGCTACCCTTACTAAGCATAATAATATTGTTATCCAAGTTTATATAATCATCTTAATTCGTTTGCACTAGATTTAGAAAAGTCATTTCATGTGTTTCTGTGAGGTAAATAATTAAATATTTGAATGTCTAGAACCGAATCTATTAAATTAATCTAGTGTACGTAATATCTTTGATGATTTTGCATGTTTTCTTTGCTATACTTGTTCATAGGGAATATCTATATACTTTTTATCTTATCTAATCTTTCATACATTTATCTATCCATCCATCATTCCAATCCTCCAAAATAAATTACATTACTTTCTTTTGTTCCGTTCCTCTTGTTGATCTTTAGAACTGGTTCCTTCCCTATGAGATCGATATCTTTTAAAACTACATCGTAACTGTATACTTGCAGTGGTCAACATTTTTTTATTTAGATAAGTGGTATTGACAACTCCTATTCGTATTTTGAACTCTTATCTTATCAGTAGGAAAGTGGGAGACAAGGTTTTTGGCTTCTTTATAAAATATAAATCCTTAGAGTCAGTAGAGTCAAAACCTTGCGAACATGTCTTTGGCACCATTACCGGGGAAGGTAAGTGCTTTCTAGAGATCTAATTGCTGGAGATGCAGTACATATTTTAATTATATCTATTTAATTTATGTCCTAAACTGTATACTTTGTCAATCCTAACTTGGATGTGAATCGAATATGAAATAATCATCTTGTAGGTGATACATCATATTATTACATCTGAATTCTCGATAGATAGAAGATTTTCTTCTATTTTTCCTATTCACATCCACGACTTCCATTCACACTTGTGAATTCCTGATTAAAACTTTCTGTTTCTCAAATTCTTTTAGTCACTATCACAACAGGTACTCGCGATCGTGACTCTTGCGATAACTACAGTAGTGCGATAGTTATTCAGCAGTTATTCCACTAATCTCTATAAAATTGATGCATATCTGTTCATCAATCACCCACTTCTGTAATCTAAATCTTCTTTTCCAATTGCAATCTAATCCAAATCTGAAATTCCTCTATTCCTTTCAAACTTTTCTTTCTTAAAAACAGTTATACCAAACAAATCAAGTCTAGTTCCACCGACGAATCTTCAAGAATGGTACGAGGCTCCGTTCCCGATCCATTCAGAAGAAGAGGGAGACCATTTCGAGATCATTCTAGATGCTGAGTTCAAAAGTTCCTATACTATCCATAGGAACAGTCTCATTCATCTTGGTGTTTATGATAGAGTTATGTATTATCTAAGAATACTCAACTTTATCATTTACTCGAACATGACTCTAGGGAACATTGTGAACCACTACATGGAAATGTTGGTCACATTGGCATGGAAGAACGATAGGCAAAACTGTTTAGTCTATCGACACCGTGGGAAAGAATATAAATTGACATGGAAAGCTTTGGATAAGTACTTGGGATTTCCGAGGAATTACTTTAACAAGATGTTACCTGGCTGGGATCCTGTACAAACTTGGAATCGCTTGACTAGCCAAACCGAGTGAAAATGTGAATCTACCTATATCCAGTGGATTCATGACCCATGTTTACTCATGGTACACTTTTACTTAAATGGATCGTTGTTTGGAAAGTCATCTTTTTATCTTGTCATTCTCGAAGAATTATTTGTGTTGGAAGCAATTTAGGATGGCATACTTGTCGATATATCAAGAATAATGATGGAGATGCTCATATTTACTGTGTAGAATCCTGGAATGACAGAGTACAGTTGTCGAACAATGGCGAATTTATTGGGATAGATTGGGAGAATGCCCTATGCCATAGAAATCTTTATTAGTGAAGACATGATTCCGGAACTAACAACGAAAGTCTTTTTTTAGCATGATTTTTTGGTAAGGTGCATTAGAGAAGAAAGGATAACCTATGATTGGAGATCATGTGATGAAAGGGTGGAAGTGGATAGACAAAGAGAGAGGGAAATTGCGTAGGATGAAGAGCATAAAGTTTCCAACCTCTGCGAAAAGTTAAATAACCTTATGGAAGGGCAGATTTCAATGCATAGGAAAATCAATGACATTCGCACTTTGATGATTGATGTCGAGCGAGATCTAAGGGAATATATTACTACAAGATTGACCAAATGATAGAATCGCTTCCCTCTTAATAAATTTCATCTTTTCATGTAGATTTAGGAGTTTGTACACTTTGATTTTATTTGTGTTTCATTGTTTGTTTGTTTAGTGTGTTAAATATGAAATAACAATTTGAATAACAAGACATTGATGTTCAATTGCTATCTTCACCATGACTACTCAAGGTATAAAATAGTAAATATTTATCGTTTGTGTTTAACAATGTTCATTTGTGTTTGTGTTTCTAAGTTATTTTAGGTACAAGTCTAAAAATTGAAAATTTGAAAAATTAAAGAAGATCGCGACCGCGACATTCAACTTGTGCTCATGACAATTTGTAGTAAACTTTCCGTTTCTATCGTGAGGAAGATCACGATTGCGATAAGCTTTTATGACCGCGACGCGGGTAAATTATAACCATTACAGGTCGTGATCTAACATGCGACAGATGGCTAAAATAGCCATTAATGGCTAGTTTTGAGAGTTAACGGCTATATTGTTAATTATGACCAATTAGAGAACACTTAAACCTTTATAAATAGGTCTATGTTGAAACCTAGCCACCACAATCTTCAAAAAGCTTACAAAATCTTTGAAAATTCCTCATCTTCAACCTTCAACATTCAACCAAAAGGTGAGGAATTATTCAATACCTATAGAAGAATTTGAAATTTTTCTTGATTTTTATCAAAATAAATAAATAAATAAAATGGAAAAAATCAAATTTTTATTGTTATTTATACATTATCCATACCTATACTTTACTAACAATTGTTAAAGGTTATTGTGAGTGTTAGGTATTACAAGTTGGATGCTAGTGCAAACTTCGGACAAAAGTTTTGTTACTAATTTGAGCGCATGTTGGAATTGAGTATTATTAGTACAACATTTATCAATTTGGCAAGGATGAGTGGTGAGTAACAATCGAAAGCAACATTCCAAGTAAGTTTCGATTTACATTTCAATGCAACATGAATTAGTATAAGTTGTATAGTTTTAGTTTAATGCTACTGATAAGTTTAAGTGGAGTAATATCTAGTAGTATTCATACTATGAATTTTATATGCAAATCTCGAATAAGTCCTATAAGTATTGAGTGTGTTTAAAGTGTTGGGAAACTATAGTCATAATACTTTGAAATTGATCAATAACAGATGAGGGTATTAAGAGTGAAAATCAAAAGAAAGAGAGGATAACCAATGAGTTATGCAAAAGGTGAGGAATGGTATGGAGCAGAAACCGTAACCATTCATTGAGTGAAATAAGAAAAATAGCATAGTACGAAAAATGGGTGCAAAGTACAAAGTACTTAAAAAACATATTCTTAAAAGAAAAAAAATGAGAGAGTGGGATGGAGCATAAAATGCAACCACAGAAAAAAGGGGAGAGTGGTATGGAGCGTAAAATGCAACCACTAAGAGTGTTTTAGCATCCTAGGTTACCTAAAAAAGCCTTGAGAGAAAATTATCCAAAGTGTGCTTTCTATGACCTTTATATTTTATATTATGCTTAAGAGAAGGAAATATTCGAGTATTCATATAAGGCTTATATGAAGGTGCGATTCGGTTGAACCTCCACTATGGGCAAAGCTATACAACTAGACTATATAAATTGCACATTACTAAATATTCACTATAGTTACACTTATTATCATGATAATTTTACACATTAAACACTATAGTTTGAGTCATTTTTATACTTCATATAAAAGATTTCACATGTTATGTAATTATTTTTTATGCAAATGTAGATACTAGGTAAATCTTGGAAGTAAAATGATTAAAGTTGGAAATCTATTCATAAAGAGTGAAAAAGGTGCAAAAAGATGCGTGTAACTTAAGGAATTGGCAAAGGATCGAAGATGTCAAAGATCAGTAGAAATTGCAAAGAAGAATCATGTGAAAAAGGCACGTCACGATTGTGACACACATATCGCGGTCACGGCTTCTTAACTTTCACAATAGAAAGTAGCCAACCAAGTATTCACTGTCGCAACAATCTTTCACAGTCGTGACCTTGATGGTTTTTTGGTCAACTCTTCTCTTCATTCAACCACCAGATAAGAATGATCAATTGCCATCAACTACCAAATGAAAAGACACCTTTTGGAAGTCAACCAATCATAATGGATAAGATCAAACCACTTCAACCAATCTCAATGAAGCGGTGTAATTCTTCGCCAATGGACACGCTCTTCGTTTGAATAGACGTAACCCTTCATACACTATAAATAGGCTTCAAAACCCACCAATTTCATGAGAGAGTAGGCAATGGTATGGTTGATTATGTAGTGTGGCATGAATGATAAGTGTGTCACATAGATAGAGAGTAAAAATATATAGATTTCGCTATGTTCATAAGTGTTAGCGAGAAAATGTATAAGTGATTCGAACCTTATTTTGATCACCAGATTTCTCTACATATTCGAGCATTTGTTGTATAAGTGTAATTGCAAATCACTTATCAATAAAAGTTTTCATTCTTCAATATTTGTTTATTCGACATTCACAAAGAATAGTATCCTGGCGGAGGTTCTGTACGAGTCGAGATTGAATTCAAAGCAGACGCAGGAATTGCGGGAATTGATAACTCCCGTTAAAGAGTGGATACAGTTTGATCAACTTTACCTTTCACTTGCATACCTTACAACTTTGCTTTTCTTCCTACTTATATTTTCTATTTCCAAATTTATGATATATCTATGTGTCATAATGTGTATTTCGTGTTGAGTCTTTTATATTAATCAAGTTATAAGCTTTTGAGTTAACTTTAAGAGTAGTTTCGGGGTTAACGAGATTATGTATAATCACTTGATTTGTGATTATAATGCTATTTAGTGAGCCAACATTTTTGGAATGGTAATTTTCTAAATATGGCTGTGTAAGAGCGACCCATACTAAGCATAGTAATATTGTTATCTAGGTCTATATAATCATCTTAATTTGTTTGCACTAGATTTAGAAAAGTCATTTCATTTGTTGCTTTGTGGTAAATTATTGAATATTTGAATGTCTAGAACCGAATCTGTTAAATTAATCTAGTGTACGTAATATCTTTGATGATTTTGCATATTTTCTTTGCTATACTTATTCGTAGGGAATATCTATATGCTTTTTATCTTCTCTAATCTTTCATACATTCATCTATCCATCAATCATTCCAATCCTCCAAAATAAATTACATTATTTTCTTTTATTCCATTCCTCTTATTGATCTTTAAAACTGGTTCCTTCCTTGTGGGGTCGATATCTTTTAAAATTACATCGTAATTGTATACTTGCAGTGGTCACCATTTTTTATTTAGATAAGCGGTATTGACAGCACTTGTTCGTATTTTGAACTCTTATCTTATTGGTAGCAAAGTGGGAGACAATGTTTTTGGCTTCTTTATAAAATATAAATCCTCAGAGTTAGTAGAGTCAAAACCTTGCGAACAACAAATATATGGGATTTCCAAAGGATTGCTATAACAAGATGCTTCATGGATGGGATCCTTTACCAATATGGAACCACCTTATCGGCCAAACAAAGTTCAAACAAGCATCTGCCTATAGCCGATGGATTTGTGATCCTTGTTTGCTCGCATTACACTTTTACTTTAGTGGTGCATTGTTTGGTATGTCAATTTTCGATCTTGTCATTCCTGAATAATTATTTATGATAGAACCAATTTGTAATGGCACACCTGTTGATGTTTCAAAGATACTGATGGAGACACTTATGTCTGCTGCACAAAATCCTAGAATGATAGAATATGGGTGTCGAACGATGGCAAATTTGTTGGGAAAGATTGGGAGAATGCCCTATTCCACTGAAGTCTTTACTGATGAAGATGAGATTTTGGAATTAACCATGGAAGTATTCTTCGAGTATGTATTTCTGGTAAAGTGCATTAGAGAAGATAAGATCACTCATGATTGGAAATCATGGGAGGAGAGAGTGGAAGCTGATAGAAAAAGAGAAAGGGAAATTGCAAGGGAAGAAGAATGAAAAGTAACCAACCTCCGGGAAAAGTTGAATGAACTTACGGAGGCACAAATCTCAATTCATAGGAAAATCGATGATATTCATATACTGATGTTTGACGTTGAGCGAGATATACGAGAATCGTATTATAAGATTGACATGTTGACAGAATCGATTTCCTCTGAATAATTATTCGCTTTTCACTTAGGTTTAGGATTCTGTACAGTTTGTTGTTTGTTGTTTTTTTGTTTGCTTGTTTAATTGTATGTTTGTTAATGTATGTTAAGTATGAAAATAAATTTGAACAACAAGACATTGATATTCAATTACTATCTTCACCATAAATCATTCCAGGTATGAAACTAGTAAATATTTATTATTTATATTTAACATGTTTGTTTTTCTAAGTTATTCTAGAACTGAGTCTAAAAATTGAAGAAATAGAAGAATTGAAGAAGTTCACGACTGCGTCTATAGATCACGCCCTATGACATTATACAGTAAAACCTTCTGTTCCTGTTGTGAAGAAGTTATGATCACGATAAGCCTTCGTGATTGCGACACGGGAAAAACATAACCGTTACAGATCCCGATTTAACAAGAGACAGATGGCTAAAACTGCCATTAACGGCTAGTTTGAAGGAAAAATAGTTGAATTGACTATTTAGACCAATGCGAGACCTATTAGAACTCTTTATAAAGGTCAAGATTTAACCCATAACCACCACAACCTTCTACAAAGCTTTCTAGAGTTCTGATTCTTTCATCTCTACTCTTCTACATTCCAAACCTTTTTCAACCTTTACTTCAAAAACCAACATGCCTCGTGTTAAGGTAACCGCCAATAGAAGAGAAATCCCAAACTATCAACAAGAATACGGTTGCCATTTTCCCATTCATTCACGTGAGAAGGGGAAAAGATTCCAACTTTTGAACAAATTGGAAATCATCGGTATGATCTTTCTAGATATGGTTTTCTTGGAGACTTTAGGCCTCCATGAGCAAATGGGGATGTATATCTCTGATTTGGGTTTAAGCACGTTTTTGGGGATGCGATTTCCAAAAAATCATGAGTGGATTTTTGAATATCTAGTGACATTCGATTTTGAAGACAAAAAGAAGAGGGCAATTCAATTTCGCAACCAAGGTAGACATTATATCTTCACAAGAGAGATGATGAGTACTTGGTTTGGGTTTGAAGTTAAAAATTCATCAAGTATGACGGAATCTTTTCAAGCAAATCGAGTTTGGGAAGATTTAATGGGTAAGAGAGTTTTAGATCCCAAAAATTCTCCAAATAAACTTATTAGGGATGAGTGTATTCTTCTACTCCACAAATACCTTGCCACTTCGATATTTTGTCAAGTAGAGAACACCAAAGTCCAAATGAGAGATTTGTTTGTTCTTTCTTGCGCAATGAATAAGCAAAAAGCGGAGTTCATGGATATAATTTGGGACATGATGAAGAAGAATTCAATGAGCATGAGGAACAAGATTGGGGCGTTCAAAATTATCACCGCCATTATAATAAGTGCGTGAAATGAACTCCCCTATGTTCAACAATCGGGTGAGTACTTTCGATATATGGATGGGAGTTACTTGAAGAATACCGGCCTTTTTCAAGAGAACAATGGTATTCTTTCAACTCCTACTCCAACCGCACCATGAAACTAATCTGGACTCATGAAGATTCTTCAGTTGGGCATCTGATCCAACTACTAGACGTCATCTTGGCAAGGCTCCGATGATTGAAGAAGAAGATGAAGATGAAGAAGACGAAGCTCCGGAAGATTGGAAAGCGAGTATGTAGCAAAAATTGGACAATTGCAAAGCAGAAATTGGGGTAATGAAAAAAGACATGAAAATTCTAAAGAGGAGTAATAAATCTATGCTTCGAAAATTACTATTTTTCTTTAGAAAACAAAATTGTCAATTTAGTCCTAGTCCCCCGAATTCTCCTTCTCAATAAAAACGGGTTTACTCTTTTCTTTAATTTTCTTTTTCAAATTTTTAAACTAGTTAGTTTTTTTATGTTTTTTATTTTTAGTAAAATCTCTCACAATGAGGACATTGTGTTCTTTAGTGTGGGGGGAGGCATTTGTAATAAATCCCAAAAATCGAAAAAATTCAAATAAATTAAAAAAGTTGAAGAATATGAAAATTTTCTTGATTTTGGGTTATTTATACATTACCATACATATGCTATACTAACATATGTTCCAAGGTTATTATGAGTGTTAGGTATTACAAGTTTGAAGTTAGTGCAAATTTCGAACAAAATTTTTTGTTTTGAGTTTGAGCGCACATAGAGAGTGTGAGCGCTTTTGGCACAACATTTAGCATTTGACAAGGATGAGTGATGAGTAACATTCAATCGCAACATTCCAAGTAAGTTTTGATATAATTTCAATGCAGCATGAATTAATATAAGTTATATAGTTTTAGTTTAAAGCTACCGATAAGTTAGTAGTGGAGTAATATCTAGTAGTGTTCTTACTATGAGTTTTATATGCTATTCTCAAATACATCCTATAAGTATAGAGTGTGTGTGAGTACGGGATTTTGTACCAGCTCGCGCTTTCAATGATGACAGCTTTTAGGGATATTTATCCTCGAATCACTCGATTTTCGACCGTCCAATGATCTTCATATGGGAGTCTTCCTCGTCTCTCAATTTAAAAGGACTTTAATTCAGAAATTAACTAAAAAATATAAAAATACACAGAAAAATTCAAAAACACAACCGGAAGCCGGATCCCGTCTCGCCTATACTTTGCGAGGCACGGCTCGCCAACGACCTGGTGAAGCTTGCTAGGACTATGGCGAGGCTCGCCAGGTTGTCTGGTGAACTCGCTAGACTTTCTGGCGAGTTAGCCAGGCCTCTTGGCGAGGCCTCGCCGGAAATACTTTCTATTTTGGATTTTTCGGGACTTTTTCTTATAAATAGTCGAACCTTTTTGCATTGAAGGGGGCTAAAAAATTCAGAGAAAATTCTCTCTATCAGAGAAAAAAATACAAACAATATTTCTTCTTTTCTTCTATTTTTTTCTCGGATCCAAAACACTTTTGGATCCCAAATCTCTTCGTCTTTTAATTAAATTTCTTCATCTATTTCTTCTTAAATCCTCAGATATTCTCGGGTCTAAAACAAATTTAGAACCCGAGTCTGATTATCTTTTGGATAAATAAACA
>CATIWQ010363847.1:0-41850 GCA_949673415.1 Euphorbia schlechtendalii
ACATATATACCTATATATATATACATATATACCTATATATATATACATATATACCTATATATATGTATGTATGTATGTATGTATGTATGTATGTATGTATGTATGTATGTATGTATGTATGTATGTATGTGTGTATATATATATATATATATATATATATATATATATATATTGTGTACCTTCAGGTATAAAATATTCCATAAATTTTGTATCTTTGATTGCCTTCAGGGGAATCAACAGTGGAAGTGCAGGATGTAATCTCATTATTCTTCTATTACTACTTTTAAATATTGCAGCTCATCCAAGTCACTCTCCTCAACTTTCCTCTGTGGTCCAACTACACCGTTGAGTTCCTGTTTAACCTTTGCCATTGATTCTGGATTGCGGTATATTTTTATCATCACCCATTCGATAGTTGTACTCGTACTTTCCGTCCCACCAAAAAAAATTTCCTGATGAATTTAGCCAGAGAAAAATAAGTCAAGCTCATGAGGTAGGTTTCTCTCCTCACTTTAAAACTTTTCATCAATAAAATATTTATTATACCAATAAAACGATTTATTTGTCTTTCATGAATTCCTTTTTTTCAACTAATTTATAATTCTATCAATATTTAATCTCTTTCTTAATTAATACAAGGTAAAATTTAAAAAAATATTGTAAAAGTTACATTGATAATATACACTTTGAAAAATAAAAATAAAATCCTTAAAAGAATATTTAAAAAAACCGGAGGGAGTATAAAAAAATCATTTTATTTTGTGTACTTACCACTATGAGAATGAGTACGTTGTGTGTTGAAATTGGTTGGTGTTCTTGTCTTCCATCATCGCTCGATTCATTGTGTTCCAAGATTGTATCCAGAAAGTCTTTGCTCTCTCTTTTCGATTCTTTCCATCACAAGCTTCTCCATAATAGCCAGAACTCGATCAAGGTATCTCTCTATCTTCTTCTTGATCCCCTGTGGATTGAATCGTTGTTATGTGGTAAAAGTTGTATTTTGTATTTTCGTTATTGTGTACTTAGTTAAATGGTGAGTTTTGCACTGTTGCTGTGTTTCTGTTATTAAGTGTGTTAGGCAGTGGGTGGGTGGTATAAGTAAGGAATCTTTGCATAGAGCAGGGTATGTGTGAATTTGTGAAAACTTGAGTGTTTCTTCTCCTTCTTTCTATCAATTAAATCTTAATTCTTCTTTTCTCTTCAATTTCTTTCTTCTGTGAATTATCCGGTATCATTTGGTATCAGAACATCAGTTCTGGCATCTGCAAATTCCTCTGTTTCTGCGAAATGACTAAGGCTAGGGATTTGGAAGAGGCGCTGCTGGAAAAAATGGATGTTATGATGGATGAGAAGCTCGATTTCAAGTTATCTTTAGAATTCGAGAAGCTGAAGGTGTACTTTGAAGATGGGGATCGTGCTAAGGCTCTGGATGACGCTGAATCTTCATCTAAGACACGAGGTCAGTTGGATCTCAACAGAGGTAACGAACAGCCCTATCAATTAGCCACGAGGTTCACTAAGGTGGATTTTCCGGCATTTGATGGCTCGGATCTTACTAGATGGCTGTTGAAATGTGAGCGGTTCTTTCACATGGACCATACTCCTGCTAACTCCAAGGTAAACTTGGCTTCGCTTCACTTTAATGGTAGAACGCTTGAGTGGCATCAGTATTATGTAAAGGCTACTAAGAAGGTAGGATTGCCGGCTTAGGAGAGGTATGTAGTTGATTTGAAAGGTAGATTTGGTGAAAGGATTTTTGAGGATCCAATGGCTGAGCTTAAAAGACTAAATTAGGTTGGAGATCTTATTGAATATATAGAATAGTTCAATTCTTGTGCTCACCGTACCACACTTTCAGAAGAAAATATATTAAGCTGTTTTTTGACTAGATTGAAAGATGAGATAGGTTATCCAGTAATGATGCAGGGCCCTAAATCCTTGCAACAGGCATATGCGTTGGCACGGATGCAGGAAGCATAATTGGTTTCCTTAAGAACTGGAAGAGCGATAGGAGTCAAAGGTAACTTCAGTACTCCACATTATAAGAGGACTGGTGGATCTAGGCCTATGGCTGCCTTACCTTTGAAAACTTTGGGAGCGGGAGGCATGGTTGCCAAACAGCAAGCAGATAAAGGAGTTTTAGGACCTCCTCCTAAGGCTCAAAGGCTTATAGAGGCTGAGATGGCTGATAAGCGAGCTAGGAATATATGTTTTTGGTGCGATGAAAGATTTTCACCAGCTCATGTTTGTAAGAAGAAATATCCGCATGCGATTTGGTTCCAAGAATATCAGGAGGATGAGACTAGTGTAGAGGAGGAAGGAGAGGATATAAACGTTCCACTGATTTCTCTCCATACCATGGGATCTCTAATGGCACCATTGAAGCAGACTATGCGGGTAGTAGGGAGACATAAGAGGAATGCCTTGCACATCTTGATCAATTCAGGAAGCAATTACAATGTTTTAGATCAAAATGTGGCTAAGAGGCTGGGTTGCAGTTTGAGTACTACTGTGCTATTAGAAATCACTATTGCCAATGGGACAGTGATTAAGTGCAGCAGTATGTGTTGTGATTTGACTTGGCACATGCAAGGAGAGGATTATGTTAGTGATTTTCTTGTTATGACACTTGGAGGTTGTGAGATGGTCCTTGGTGTGCAGTGGCTAGCCACTCTAGGAAATATTAATTGGAATTTTCAGAATCTGACAATGCAGTTTACATTAAACTGTAGATCACATCTTCTTCAGGGACTCACTACGGCTCCAATGAAATTTGCTACTGAACAGCAAATGTTAAGATTGTTGCAGCAAGGTCACCAGGCATACTTAGCTCAAATTCAAGCTTCAGCAGTGGTTTCTCAATCCACCGAGTCATGTATACCTAAGGCATTGCAGACTGTGTTAGCCACTTATGACAAATTGTTTCACAAGCCTGAGCAGTTGCCTCCTTCCAAGAGTCAGGATCACAGAATTCCTTTGAAGGAAGGAGTGAATCCAATTAATATCAGGCCCTATAAATACTCAGTTATGCAAAAAGATGTGGTAGAGAGCATGGTGCAGGAAATGCTTGATGCTGGTACGATTCGGCACAGTGTTAGTCCATATTCTTCCCCCGTGGTTTTGGTTAAGAAGAAGGATAAATCTTGGCAAATGTGCATTGATTACAGAGAACTCAACAGCAAGACCATTAAGGACAAGTTTCCCATTCCTATCATTGAGGAGTTGTTTGATGAACTTCATTCTGCTAACTTGTTTTCTAAGATAGATTTGGCTTCTGCCTATCATCAGGTTCAAATGTGTCCTGCAGATATTCACAAAACTGCTTTTAGGACCCATGAGGGCCACTATGAATTTGTTGTTATGCCCTTCGACTTCACCAATGCACCTGCCACATTCCAAAGTTTGATGACAGAGGTTTCCAAGCCTTACTTAAGGAAGTTTGTGTTGGTGTTTTCTGATGACATTCTAATTCACAGTAATAACATATTGTCATCGCATGTTAAACATCTGCAAGCTATGTTTGAGAGGCTGAGTGAGTACCAACTGTATTCTAAGAGGAGTAAATGCGTGTTTGAGGCTGATAAATTGGAATATTTGGGCTATGTGATTCAAGCTGGGGGACTTATTACAGGAGGTTTATAAGGCAATATGGGGTGATTAGTGTGCCCTTGACTGAGTTGTTAAAGAAAGACTATTTTGTGTGGACTGAGAATGCCACTGATACCTTTGAAAAGCTGAAGCAGGCACTAATCACTGCACCTGTGTTGGCCTTGCCTTCACCTCATAAGATGTTCATAATAGAAACTGATGCTTGTGACTATGGAATTGGGGCAGTTTTGCAGCAAGAGGGGCATCTAGTAGCTTTTGTAAGCAAGGCTTTGGCTGCTAAGCATTTGGGAATGTCATTATATGAGAAGGAAATGCTGGCTATAGTGAATGCGGTTAAGAAGTGGCATAATTATTTATGCTGCAGGAAATTTTTGATAAAAACTGATCACAGGAGCCTTAAATTCATGTTGGAGCAGAGAATTCATACCACTCAGCAGCAGAAGTGCATGGCTAGGTTATTTGGTTATGATTTTGAGATAACCTATAAAATGGGAAAGGAAAACCAGGTGGCAGATGCCTTGTCCTGGCTACCAACAGCTGAGTTGACTGCCATCACTGTGTCAACTGTAGATTGCTGCTTATTGCATGAAATTGAAGCTAGTTGGCAGGTTGATGAGGAATTGAAATCAGTTCTATCTGATATAGGCTCTAACGGCGTCAAATGTTTATATAGTTGGCAGGATTAGATTCTAAGGAGAAAAGGTCGACTGGTAGTGGGCAAGGATTTGGAGTTGAGGGCAAAATTGATTGGTCTTATGCACAATATAGCTATGGGAGGACATTCTGGTGGTCAGGCCACATTTAAAAGACTGTAATTGTCTTTTTGGTGGAAGGGAATGGAAAGGGATGTAAGGAATTTTGTTCGGAATTGCTCAATTTGATAAACCTGCAAATATGAGACTAGTGAGCCTGCTGGTCTGTTACAACCCCTACCTGTACCTGAAAATCTATGGACGGATTTGAGCATAGATTTCATCGAGGGACTGCCGAAATCTAATGGAAAGGATGTGATTATGGTAGTTGTGGATCGATTGAGTAAGTATGCCCATTTTTTGAGCCTTGATCACCCTTATACAGCCTTTACTGTGGCCACTTTGTTCCGGAATAATATAGTTAATCTTCATGGCATTCCCTCTTCCATTGTTAGTGACAGAGACCCTGTTTTTGTGGGGCATTTTTGGACTGAGCTCTTCAAATTGCAAGGAGTGGAGTTACTCAGGTCTTCAGCTTATCACCCACAGATTGATGGATAAACTGAAATTGTGAATAGGTGTCTTGATACCTATCTGAGGTCCATGGCTAGTGGAAATCCTAGGGAATGGGAAAAATGGCTGCCTCTAGCTGAATTGTGGTACAATACCAATTATCACTCTTCATTGGAGATTACTCCTTTCCAGGCTGTTTATGGAATTCCTCATCCTATACATATCCCATATGTTCCTGGAGACTCCAAGCTTCATACTATGGATGACTTGCTCTAGGATAGGGAAAGAGCACTTTCGATTTTGAAGTCACAGCTGAGGCACGCTCAACACCGCATGAAGCAACAGAGTGATAAGCACAGGACTGAAAAGGTGCTGTCTATTGGGGACTGGGTATTTGTTAAACTTAAACCCTATAGGCAGCATAGCTTGGTTCGAAGGATGACCCATAAATTGTCCCCACTTTTTTATGGGCCATATCAGATCGAGGATAGAGTGGGAGAGGTTGCCTACAGGCTGAAATTGCCTGCTGCGTCTGGAATTAATCCTGTATTTCATATTAGTCAACTCAAGGCTAAGTTGCCAAATCAAGCAACAGCTTCTACCTACTTGCCTACACTTCCTACAGCACAGCCTACTCCAATTGCTGTTCTCGATAGGAAGATGGTTAAAAGGGGAAATCAGGCTGCGACCAAGATTTTGGTGCATTGGCAAGGGCAGAGCCCGGAAGATGCGACATGGGAGTTTGCTTATGATATTCTCAAGCTTTTTCCTGCTTTCAACATATATCCTTGAGGACAAGGATGCTTTTAAGGGGAGGGGAATGTTATGTGGTAAAAGTTGTATTTTGTATTTTCGTTATTGTGTACTTAGTTAAACAGTGCGTTTTGCACTGTTACTGTGTTTCTGTTATTGAGTGTGTTAGACAGTGGGTGGTTGGTATAAGTAAGGACTCTTTGCATAGAGCAGGGTATGTGTGAATTTGAGAAAATTTGAGTGTTTCTTCTCCTTCTTTCTATCAATTGAATCTCAATTCTTCTTTTCTCTTCAATTTCTTTCTTCTGTGAATTATCCGGTATCAATCATTTCAAAAATGGAAATAAATCAGCCAAATTCGGCTTCCTAACGAGTTCCATCACCTTGCCCATGGCATGGAAGAATTCATTACCTAGCTCGGATTGAGAATCGACGAGATCCCTGGAAAGAACGAGATTTCCGAATAAGTTAAATGTCATAACAAACACATAGTGTGACAGCTCTACTTCTCCTGATTCGCCACGCCGTTTCGCCGCGGTTGTATCGTCCTTGATAAATCGAATCATATTGTCAACGCATTTTCTACGTAGAAACATTGTGTCTTGCATCTGCTTGCTAGTCATTAGCCCTAATGTGACAAGACGGCGAAGAATTCGCCAATTGGGATTGTATTGGCTGACCGCAACGGATCAGATGTTGTAGTTGTGTGCTTGGAAACTTCATTGACGGCTCTGTCACAGAAAGAGGAGTCGTGATTTTTGAATAGCTCTTCGGCTGCCTTAGCTGTCTGGATAACAAGAGTATTGGTCCATCCCAGTCTTAACCAAAGCAAATCTCCGTACTTAAATATCAGTTTGTATAAACTCTGATTTAGATTGCTTCCGAGATTAAAGAGATTCCCGACCACTGGCCAAGCTGGTGGCCCGGGTGGTTGATGCTTGCCGGAAAGTCCAGGCTGTCTCTTTCTCAGAATGAGAAACAGACTAATAAAAAGTAGAAAAGAGAACCAGGCTAAAATATTACTAATGTTGCACTCCATTTTTGGTCTTATGGCTGTGACTACGCTATGATTTATTAGACAAATTATTTAGTGTAATTTAAACCTGTTCACCAGCCGACCCGGCTAGATCCCCTTCAACGGGCCGGATTTGAACATTCATTTTCTTATAAAAGTCCGGCCCAAACCCGAACCCGTCAAAGCTCAAAGCTTTATGGTCGGACTTGGTTTTTATATAAATACTAAAGTCCAACCCGAATCCGGCCCAGTAAATAATTTTATTTATTTATCATATATCTATAAATTAAATTTATAATTATTTTAAAATTTTATATTTTATCCTATTAAATTTGATTACAGTAAATGTTACCAAATATTAAAGATTTTAAGTAAATAATACAATTATATTTAGAATTTTAACATATAAAGGCTTATTTATTACTTTTCAATTTAGCTATATAAAACAAAATAATATTCATGAGCTCTCGTCAAGTTTGGGAATGATCTTAAAAACTCAGTCCAAGCCCGATCCGAGCTTAAAGTTTTAAAGTATGTGCTTGGACCGGACTCGAGTTAACGTTTTTAGCAAACAGTTTGCCAAACCCAACCCAACCCGCCCGACGGACAAACAGGTTTACAGTAATTTATAGTCATATGGAAATAAATCCAATAACGGGACCAGAAAATCATTAACTTTAAAATCTGTAAATTACATTTAAATACATTATATTTGTACATAATATATTGTTTTTGTTTTCGAACAAAACTATATCATCCACAGTTTCAAGAAAAATAGATATGAATATCTTATCACCAACACGGCGCGCAACCGTATAATATTGCAAGATTCCATTCCAACCACTTTTTATTAAAAATTCTTCAAATCCCCTGCATTTAATAACATTTTCTCCTTAAAAAATGAGTACAGTTTAATATAAACTTATTTAACATATGTCATCCGATTCTGATTCAAGATTTTCTTCATTATTTACAGCTCATCGGTCCTACTCTCCTAGGCTTTAACAATTAATTAAGTTCTGAATATAATATTGTTTTATACTACACAATTTGTGATTGAAGGTATGACCAAAAATCCGGGTTTCAGATATTATTAAAAAAATTAAACAAACAAATAAAGAAAGAAAGATAAAAGAATTATGCAGAAAAATCAACTGTGAGAAGTATTGACAAAAAGCTACAAAACTTTAAACTAAATGTGATTGACCATGAAGTTATTACAAGTAATCTGATCTGTAATCTTGCCCGGCTGGGGACCATGAAGGACTACAGAATCTTGATATAGAGGGGAAAAACTTTCATTAAAAATCTCCTAGCTAAGCTATTGAGCTAGACTCGCAAAATTATATTATCATATTTGAAATTAAAAATGCGAAGTCACTAAAGGTTTCCACCTTAAAAAAGAGTTTTACCTTTCACATTTCAATTTTTGAACAGAATAAAAACACACTGCCAATCCCTGTACATCAACAAGCCAGTGAATTGACAATTTCAGATAAGATTATGTCAAAAAGAATTGAAATGGATTAAAAGTAAATTGAATAGATATATATTCATCGAAGGCATTTCAAAACATGAAGAAGAAAGGGTTAGTTTTAGAAAAGAAAAGAAAAGTGGCACTTTTAGCCTAGAGAAGACTTGAGTCAAAGGTTATTTAATTAGTCGAAGTTCATTTGAACCATTATGTTAGTAATTTGTTAATTTGATGTACTTTTATGTTATGGTTTGAAGCTTAAACATAAATTCCAAAGCAAAGAAAATCACATTAGTCTCATTTCTTTTCACTGCAACTTCACACAAATTATTAATTACTCGCCCTTTACAATTTATTTGTATTGTCTTATGCAAATGTGATTGTATTGATAGAGAAGCAGAACTTAGTAATAATAACAATAATAATAAAGGAAACAAAACTATCAACTTCATTATTATCTCTCACATAATCAAAACAAAACAACAAGCATAATATTATTTCTTTTTGGAGTGAATCAATCTTCCATAATCTTCTTCTTTGGTATTGCTTTCAAGGGAATAAGCTTTCTAACTGAAAGTCCACATCTTTCATTCATGTCCTTTGCTTCTATAGCAGACTTGGTGTCGATTTCCCAATCGAAACAATGAAGCAAAGAAGCAGCGGTTAGATGAACAATTTGGTGAGCTAGTGAGTAGCCCACACACATCCTTCTTCCGGATCCAAATGGAATTAGTTCGAAGTTTTGACCTCTATATTGAACATTCGAGCCTAAAAATCTTTCAGGCTTGAAACTCAATGGATCCTCCCAAGCATCAGGATCTCTTCCTATAGCCCACGTGTTTACATAGATTTGTGTCTCTTTAGGGATAGTGTATCCCATCAAATTCATGTCTTCCAATGCATTTCGTGGCACTAATAATGGTACTACCGGATGTAGTCTCATTGATTCTTTAATCACTGCATGCAAATATGGAAGTTGTTCTAGGTGACTCTCTTCAACCTTTGTCTTTGGTCCAACAACTTTTTTGAGTTCTTCTTTGACCTTTTCCATTGATCCCTGGTTGCGGAGCAATTCTGTCATCATCCATTCAATAGTTGCACTCGTAGTTTCCGTTCCACCGAAAAACATTTCCTGCATATGTATAATAGTAGCTTTTATGCCAATATTGGTAGCCCAAAGCATCCCGCACTTACGCGGGGCTTGAAAAATGCATGTACCCTAATATATAGGTCTACCACTACACACATCTTGAAAACCGATTTTACAATTTGAACTTATGACTAACTGGTCATACATAGACAACTTTATTTACTCCAAATATCGCGATCCTTTTATATTATTAAGAAAAAAATAAAACGTTAAACTAGTGGTACAATAATAGAAAAGAGTTGGAGTTTTCTCAATTACCACTATAATTATGAGCATATTATGGGCAGAAATTGGTTCTTGTCCAGCATCAACCGATTCATTGTATTCCAAAAATGTATCCAACAAGTCCTTAACGTCTCTTTCTTTCCCCAACTTACGTTCTTTGATCCTTTCCGTCAAAAACTTCTGCACAATACTCAAAGTTCTTCCAAGGTGTATCTCCATGTTCTTCCTCATCCTCTGCGGGTCCAATCTTTTCAAAAAGGGGAAAAAATCAGACAAATTCGGCTTCCCACCTAACTCCATCACCTTATCCATGGCATGGAAGAACTCGTTTCCTGTTTCGGATCGAGAACTAACAAGATCCTGCGAAAGAACAAGGTTCCCCATCAAGTTAAACGTCATGAAAAATACGTATTTGCACAACTCTACTTCTCCCGATTCGCCTCGCTGCTGTGCTGCGGCCGAATCTTCTTCAATAAACCGAATCATATCATCGTTGCATTTCTTGCGAAGATGCGCGGTTTCCTGGATTTGCTTATTAGTCATTAGCCCTAACGTGACAAGGCGGCGAAGGACGCGCCAATAGGGTGTGTAGCGGCCAACGGACATTGACCCCTTAGTGTAGTTATGAGCATGCCAAGATTCCGGAACTTTCCGGTCGCAGCAAGAAGCGTCATGGTTCTTGAATAGCTGTTCGGCTGCCTTGGCTGTTTGAATCACAACAGTGTTGGTCCATCCAAGTCTTAACCATAGTAGATCGCCGTACTTGAATCTGAGCTTATATAAACTCTGATGGGCATTGCTTCCGAGGTCCAATATGTTGCCGACGACCGGCCAACCTGGTGGGCCGGGTGGTTGATTCTTGCCGGAATTTGTTGAGTTTTTCTTTTTTAAATGTAGAAAGAAAGTGATGAAAAGGAGAAAAGTGAAGCAAGCAAAGCAGTTGCTAACAAACTCCATTTCCTAGAATGTTGTGTCTTTTTAATTTGTTTATGGACATTATTAATGTCTCTTCATATATGCAGAAAAATCAAACAGGTTGAATATTATAGTACGAAAGATAACATATTTAACTCGGGGGGCGGTGCCAAGGTGGTGGGGTTTGGAGATTTCATGTATAAGTATTTAAGTTTCACCATCCATTAATGAAATTTTAAAGTTAAAGATAGAAGATGTAAGAAAGGAAAGAATAAAAATAATATAATGAAACCTAAATGTAAAAATAGGTTAAAGGAAATTTAATAAAATATTATTAATAGGAATTTAATTTGGAATGTATTTAATTTTAACTATTTTTATTAAGAGTTGTGAATCATTAATTTATTACTTATATCTAGACTTGTTCACGGCCGGGCCCGGCCCAGCCCAGCCCGAGCCCGAGCCCACTTCAATGGGCCGGGCTTGGGCACTTATTTTTTTCAAAAAGTCCGGCCCGAGCCCGAATCCGTCAAAGCACGAAGTTTTATGGATCGGGTTTGGTTTTTATATAAATACCCAAGCCCGGCCCGACGAATAATTTTATTTATTTATTATATTTTTATACATTAAATTTATAGTTATTTTAAAATTTTATATTTTATATTATTAAATTACTTTATTTCATTATAATAAATTTTACCAAATATTAAAGATTTTAAGCAAACAATACAATTATATTAGAAGTTTAAATATATTTTAGTTTATTTTATATTTTTTATATTTAATTTAATAAAAGAATTTTTAATAAAAAAAATATTCACGGGCCCGAGCCGGGCTTGGGAATTACCGTGAAAACCCGGCCCGAGCCCGAAGCTCTAAAGTATGGGCTTGGGTTAACATTTTTTATAAAAAAACCCACAAAACCCGGCCCGAACCCAACCCGGCCCTCCTGATGAACAGGTCTAATCCAAAGCAATCCAATGTGTCTATCTTTATCTTTTTGTGTTGACTTGTCAACTCCCATAACGGGAATTTATATAATGATCCTGGATCAATGATGTGGATTTTTGTCCCAACATTAGGATCTTGACATGTGTATTAATGGGGTCTAAATAATTAAAACTCAACACACATGTCAAGATCTTAATGTAGGGGCCAAAATCCAAGTCATTGATCCAGGACCATTGTATAAGTACTCCCCCCATAAGCTACATTTCCCCCTATGTTGTTAAATAATTGTGACAATTTTCTTTTGCTAATTCGGTTCATTGATATTTTATAAAATGGTAGTGGTCATCAATGCTTGATTGGTTAACTATATCTCTTTTTATTTAAGGTTTTAATAAGATGAATTTTTTGGAAAATTATAAAGAGCGACATGTGTTTTGGGTGTTGAGCATTATATATTTAAGCATTTGTTCTGGTGAGATAAAACTTTTAACATTTGAAGCCTCATTTTGTTACTTTCTTCATGTCAAAAGAGTCAGTTTTTCATATAAAAAATATATTTATTCGATGTGAAAAAATGAATATTAAAACATATTTGAACATAAGTGGTAATAAATCAAAACTTGAAATACATTTATACCCCGATTATACACATGAAAACATGTGCATTTGTGACTATTTTTCACGGTAAAGACTCTATCGTTAAAGTTTTTCAGTCAGACCTTTTATATAAGAACGTGTTTCTTTGATTTAAGAAAAAAACTAAAATCACATATTGTGGTTGTAGCAATGGAACCTAATGTATTACATATTTAAGAGTTATACAAAGTACCAAGTACCCTAAATTGGAATTTGGACCCTTCATCCAAAGTTCACGATTTATATAGAAGAGACACTTTTGTGTTATTTTATGTCTCATGTATGTACACATGATAAAATTTGGATGTAGGTCTACCATATACTATGTATATATAGTCTACAAATATGAATTCCATCAAATACATGTTAAAATTTGTACGGGGGATCAATTTTTTTTCTCATTTGTATAATTCTGATTTACGTTAGGGATAGAATGAGAAATTTTCCAAAGGAGAAGCCTTTCACTTAAGTCGAGCTTAATATAGTACTAATGAAACTTTATTAAAGTGATACACATCAGTAATAGTTTTTTTCGTGTAAAAAATTTCTTCATTTGTGAATCCCCGCAAATATCTCTTTACTATCTCATTAATGAAAATGATAAAAAGAAAGATAGCAGATTTCGTCTTGCATCTCCTATGATTTGCTACAAGCATAACGTACAT
Organism: Euphorbia schlechtendalii; assembly: GCA_949673415.1. Lineage (NCBI taxonomy): Eukaryota > Viridiplantae > Streptophyta > Magnoliopsida > Malpighiales > Euphorbiaceae > Euphorbia > Euphorbia schlechtendalii. The sequence continues at coordinate 12,599 of CATIWQ010363847.1, forward strand.
AAACTAAAGGTGATTATGCTAAAATACTAAGCAAATAAAGCTAACTCAGACTTAATCTTGAATGGTCCTTTTTCATGATCATAAAAGATTACACTTTTGTTTTGTTTAATGAGGAATATTTCATCTTTTGGAACTTAAAATAACTCACAAGTATATATTCTATCACTCAAATGTTTATGACATTGACTATTGATACTTGATATATACCAATTTAGTACATTAAAGCCTCTTTTTCTTCAATTACAAATCAATTCAATTCAGTTCTGTTCAACTATTAGTTATAAATTTACATTGAAATAAGTTAGTTCTGATTGAATTCAAGTTTTAGAAGTTAAAAAGAACATGACCTAAATGTTTATCTAAACTAACAGTAACGCTCTTGTAATAAACATGCACTCTATTTATTGTACTTACTTGTAAATAATTAGCATGTACAATACAAATACATAAATTGGTTTGTTCAATTTATATAATAATGTGCAAAAATTATGCATATATGGTGTATCAAATAAACATTTTCAATAACCAAAACTTATTTGATTTTCCTCCATCCATATTCGTTTGACCTATCAAATTATTAAAAAAACTTGCAAAAGACCAAATTGGCCCCACAGAAGAGCTAAAGGACTTGAATATGACCCTAGAAATGGCTCATGAGAACCTAACTTTGTACAAAAATAATGAAGCACCATTTAAATATTTAATACAATAAAAAAGGAGGCCTATCAGTTAACTAGAACAAAAGCAAATGGGTCCACAACACAAATCTTAAAGCACACATATAGAAGATAATGGTAAGATTTGTTCACTAGACAACTTATTGTCCCCCACTAACACAAAAACAAAATACCCTATCCAGTTCATTCATTAATCATTTCTTTTTACTTAGCTCGGGAACGGAAACAGTTCTTGAAACGACACCGGAAAAGACATAACACATAACGTGATTTTAGGATCCCTAAAGTTCTCCACTTCTTAGCTTAGACCAAAAGAAAAGGGAGCCATTGAATTCATGTCAATGACTAAACATCGGTCCACACACCATAAGTATTTTTTTTCTCTAAAACTAAATAGAAAAAAATGAAAAGTTCTATAGAAATATATCTAAACTTCAAGTACAATAACATTTTTCACTTTGAGCTACTAATACATCGGATGACTTATTGTAGTCAAATTGAAAGTACTAACATACTAAAATATAAAATTCCAAGAAACCAGTATTAAATATAATAACAAATAAAATTATTATTCACCAGCCCGACCAAGGGTATTTAATTATGTTCGAGCCAAGTCCAAACTTTGAGTTTTAGCAGAGTCGGGTTCGAACCAAACTTGGTAAAAAAAATAAGTATCCATGTTAGATCTATGAGAGTGGACTCGGGCCGGGCCGGGCCGGGCCAGTTATTCCGGCGCAAGAACATGTCTACTAATTAATGACTTAAAAATTGCTCCATCTATTCTATTCTTTTGATTCAATACCTATTCATAGTTCATATTGTTTCACCGAACAGACAAGACCCGGAAAAACAACCACACCAAAAAGGGTTAAAAAAATATCATTGCATAAAACATTAATACTCTGCACATTAAAGACAACAAGCCTCTTTTTTCTGTTAATTTGTCAAAGATCATTTACATTGGGTTATATTTACATCCCATTGCAGCAGCCAACTTAGTAGTATTGCCAAAGAAAACCAACCAACTACAGCCTACATTAACAAAAATGCTTTAGCAGCAAGTGTCGCTCTCGCTAGGGCATGTCGAAAGGTTTCAATTAAACAAACACGGTAATAAATTCGATTTCATCTGAATTCGTTGCGTTGAAGCTTTGACTGCCAACTATATGCTTGCTCGTCAGTCATGCGAGAGAAAACAACGGCCTTGCGTTTCTTCACCGACGCGTCCTCCCTAACATGTTCCCTTTTCGATAAAGTCAACTCCGTGGAAAAAGTCAACGCCTTGTTGTTCGAAGGAGTAGGCGATGGGGCGGAAAGAGAGCCCAGTCTTAATGACAGGTCACACCCCATTCCCTCATTCTGGTCAACTCTAACAGCATTATTAGACACAGCGACAGTTCTTGAAGCGCTAGGAACAGAATTCGGAACATTCCGAGAATCCAGCCAAGTTCCGTAGTACAAAGGATAAACGGAACACAAACTCGGGACAAGGCCGTTTTCGACGGGAAAACAACAGTTGTAGCTTGAGAGATGCCAATTATCGGTTGGGAAAGGCGGACTTTTATTTTGGGAAACGAGGGCTTGCAATTGGGAGCCTGGATGCATTGAAGTTAAAGGTGTGGACTTTATGATGTTTGGGAAGTTGGGTATGCATTGTGGATTGGTTCGAGAACTCGGGTCAACGATGCAACATTGGGAGAAATGGTTCGGGTCTTGAGTTCCGGGAATAAGGTAACACCTTGGATGGCAATTTCTTTGGCTCCTTGAAGTTCTTCTTGGAGTGCATCCCAAACTAAGAGCAGCTGAGCATTAATGGAAACAAAAGAAAATGATCATATATGTTTGGTCTAGTTATTTTAACGGCTTATATAGCTATTACTAACTTGTGACCTTGTGCTATTCAATCTGTTACCTATTCGTGCCATGATTTTTCGTCAATGTTGACTCGTTGACCAAATGGGTATCGGTGGAAAAGACCATAGCACAAGTTGGTTACCGCGATACATCGAGTTGGAAAAAAGCAACTACGGTTTAGCGCATGCCCCGAAAAATGACGATTTTGCCCTTCTCTCCGTAAAACTCGTTTCCGGCCCAGGAGTTTTGTATAAATACCCAAGCCATTGGCTGGGGGTTTGAGTCATAATACTAGCACGGGCGATTTGACTCGATGCATGGCTAGTTGCTAACTCTATTTATAACAGGGGCAAAATCGACATTTCACGGGGCGGCACCATGTAATCTCAGAACTACATTTCAGGTACGAATGAAATCTACATTTCAATGAAACCTAATGCTTATAATCAAAATCAAGCAAAATTAATATATACCTTCAATACAAGGTTGAAGAAGATCACCAGTTTCAGTACTCTCATCAAGTCTAATAATAGTACTAATGGCATCATTTGATCTATCCCAAAGTGTTTTGAGGTCCATATACTCAGCCTAAACCAACAAAAACAACCAAATCAATGCATAAAGATCAAATCTTTAATCCCCAAAACAGAAAATTAAGATCAAAGACAGAAACTTTAACCTCAGAATTGGCTTTAGAATACATAATCTCTTCAGCTTTCAGCACAACAACAGGGAGTTTCTCTTGCCATTCTTTGTTCTTCTTAGTTGAAGAGCCATGAACCTCATACACAACCCTACACACCAAAAAAAAAAAAAACAACCAAAATTGGTAACAAAATCAAGAAATTTAACAAAAAGGGTAGAAAAGTGGAAATGAACCTGAAAATTTCTTGAATGAGAGAGCCTCTAATGGGTTGGTGCCTGTCACTATGCCAAGCTTTTCTAACACATTCATAAGGTCTAGGGCCAGGCCTAGGCATCTTGTTTGTGGCTGAATTGGGTGTTTTGGAGTGTTAAAGACTTCAACTTTGAAGGTGAAGAAAGGGGAAAAGAAATTGAGTGAATTGTGGTACCCAGTTTGGTTTTAGAGAGAGAATGGGAGAGGAGAGAGAGGGGGTTGGGTTGGGTTGGGTTGGGTTTGGTTTCTAGAGTTAAAGAAAGAGCTCAATTATTAAATGAAGAGTTTGGTGTGTCCCCTACCCATCCACATGCCTGCTTCCCATGGCCTAAGGAGTCCCTCTCTCTCATTTTCAACCTTTTTCTTTTTCACCTTGGTTTTGGCCTTTTTTGTGTGGCTAAAACCATTTTTCCTGTTTTAGTTTTTTTTTTTTGTCCATTTTTTTTACAGGAAATGCATCATGTTGTTGGTTTGGTTCGTGGGTCTATACTTGATTGTTTTTTTGTTTAGTTAGATGGATTGTCCACGGGCTCGGTTTTTTTAAATTTGTTTTTTTCGTTCGGTTCAGTTTGGTTCGATATGGCATACTTATAATTTTATGTTGATATATTTCGTTTGGTTAAGTACATTCACTTCACAGTAGAAAATAATAGAGTTGTAATAAGATAAAAACATAAAAAAGGTGATGCGATTTAGTTTGTTTGTCAATCGAGCTGTAGTGTTCAGTTCAGTTTGGTTTAATACGGCATTCTTGTAAAATTTATGCTGAATAAGTTTCGTTCTAGTAAGCACATCTACTTATCAGTAGAAAATAATAAGTTGTAATAAGTTAAAAATAACAAAAAGGTAATGTGATGTAGTTTGATTATTGTTCTTTCTAGTTGTTGTGTTACATTTTTTTTTTCTTTTGGTTTATTAAGTAGGAGATTGGCACGTTAACGTTGATAAAAATTCAATAGAATGTGATCACAAAATGTAATAGATTGCATAGTGTATTACACTAATTGAGTGTTTATTTATTGTTGTAACAAATTTCATAACACAAAAAATGGATTACATGTGTATTCAACAGAACAGCAAACAAACTATGCCACATGACCCGATAAATGTCACTTTTACTTGCTTTAATGTTAAGAGATGTTCGACAACTTATAATAGAAATGTACAAGATTATACACCATTTTTTCAAAGTGATAGTGATTGCACAACACGTATGTAAAAAATAATAAATTACATAACACATTTACAAAATTGAATTATATACTCGTGATACATTTTCAAAAGAATAGTCCCACGTCTTACGTTACTTTTGTCATTTCTTAGTTAAGTTCTTTCCTTTCACCATCTCTTTTTATATATCTTGATCAACCGTGACACATTTAAATTAAACATGTTTATAACTCCGAACTAAACTATTTTGAATCCTTTATGAACATGCCGAGTCAATAAGCAAAAATAGAAGGTTTTAAATGCGAAGAACTAGAAATGAAAAGGTGTGATTCAGTAAATAAAATGAAATATATGGACAAAAAATGAGAATGAGGATCATAAGTTACATTGAAAACTTTCGGAGGGGCTTAGGAGTAGACCTGTTCGCGGGCCGGGGTACCCGCCCTGCCCGACCCGAGCCCGCTTCAACAGGCTGGGTTTGGGCACTCATTTTTTAAAAAGGCCCGAGCCCGAGCCCGAGCCCGTCGAAGCCCGAAGATTTATGGGCCGGCTTTGGTTTTTATATAAATACCCAAGTTCGACCCGAACCCGGCCCGAAGAATAATTTTATTTATTTATTATATATTTATACATTAAATTTATAATTATTTTAAGTTCATGTATCTTATCCTATTAGATTTGTATACTTGATTACAATAAATGTTACTAAATATCAAAAATTTTAAATAAACAATGCAATTATATTAAAAATTTAAACATTTTTTTATTTACTTTATATTTTTTTAACTTAGTTTAATAAAAAAATTTATAACAAAAAAAATATTCATGGACTTGGGAATGACCTTGTAAACCCGATCCGAGCTCGAAGTTCTAAAGTATAGGCTTGGCCGGGTTTGAGTTAGCGTTTTTTGTAAAAAAAATCCACCAAACCCTGCACGAATCTGGCCCGGTTCGCCCGACGAACAAGTCTACTTAGAAGGATAGTTGAATTAATTTTTCTTTTTTTTTGGTGGGAGGGATAGTTGAATTAATACATGTGGGGTAAAATGACATTTAATCCCTCTGAACAAAAGTAAACTCTGAATTCTGATAAATTATAATCAAACCCAACACCATAATAATGCTTCCAATTCTGACCCGTCTTTTTAAATTATTTATTATTTTTTACTCTTTTTGAGTCAGAATTTCAAATTGGATACCTTTTCAGTTTCATTATTACATCTCCATTATCAGACATCAGTGTAGTTAATATTCAAGTACTGTTACTTTTCCACCTGTCAATGGAATTTCTGCAAAGCCCATGCTCGTTCTTTCACGTCTTTTTTTTTTCTTTGGTTTAATGCATCTTGAACCTTCAGAATTTGTTTTTAAATTTCGGATTTTTTCCTGAACTTTGAAATGTTCTCAATACTTCCTTGAACTTGTTTCAAAGTTCTCAATTTCCCCCTGAACTTGTCCCTAAACTCCAGATTCCCCCTTAAACTTTGAAATGTTCTCAATGCTCCCCTGAACTTGTCTAAAAGTTCTCAATTTCCCCCTGAACTTGTTCAAAAGTTTTCAATTTAGAAAGAGAAATCTGATTCAGGTGTTAAATAGATGAAAAACGATTTAGGGATTTGAACTTTTGTAACGTTAGAATATTAATATTGAGATATCTATTTCTTTTTTAATTTTTTTACATAGTTTTTTTTCATTCACACGCTCACTAACGCAACTTGTAATGTTACATTGAGAGGGTGTTGGAGAACGTTTAGACAAGTTCAAGGGGGCATTGAGAACATTTCAAAGTTCAGAGGGGAATCCGGAGTTTAGAGACAAGTTCAGGGGGAAATTGAGAATTTTTAGACAAATTTAAGAGGGGCATTGAGAACATTTCAAAGTTCATGGGAGAATCCGAAGTTTAAGGACAAATTTAGGAGTTCAAGATGCATTAACTCTTTTTCTTTTTACTTTTTGGTACACTACATCCATGTATAGTCATCGTGATGTATAGAATAGTATAAAGTGAAAAAAATAACTTTAAATGCGAAGTTTCTTATGTGTATTGAAATAATATAAATGAAGCTCAAAGTTGCGCGTATATAGAAGTTGATATGGAATGTTCTTTTTTCATCTCATCTCAAATGACCTAGTGATTTGTAAATTTTTATTTTTTTATTGGCGTAAAAACCTTAAAGGATCGTTTGGTTTGTGAAATAATTTTTCTATGGAATAGAAGAAAAATGATTAAAAAATGTGAAGCTTTTGCCTAGAACCTATTATCAGGATGAAATGGTTATTCCTATCATACAATTAATGGAATAGTTATTCCTAGTTATCATACAACTCATAAAATAGCTATTCCTCTCTCTCGAGAAGGAATAACTATTCCATGAGTTGTATGATAGCTAGGAATAATCCTTATGATGGGTCCTAGGCAAAAGTTTCACATTTTTTCAATCGTTTTTCTCCTATTCCGCGGAATAACCATTCCGCCAACCAAACGAACCCTAAGAGTTTCAAATACTTTAAGTTGCTATATTTTTCAAAATGATGGATGGTTGCTCTTACACTAATTCAAAGAAAAAATTACACTTATCTTTTTGCGTGTAAATTCAAACATGTGACATTTATGATCAGAGTTTCAGTTTCAACCCAAATTTAATAACAATGTTATGTTGCACATTTTTTTTTACATATATTATTGTTTTGCACAAAATACTGCAAATTTTGTGTAAAATTATTTAACAATTTTATTTATCGAGATTAGAAAATGGGAGTGCGATATTAGTTACCTCGATGTTAATTTGTTTTTGTATAATTTTTTGTAAAATAGGTTTTCAGAGATTCATGATATACAAAATACTCTCATGTTGGTATATTTGTTAAGCAATGCATTTTCATTTGATTACTTTATCATTCATTTTATTGCTATTTAAGACCTTGTTTAAACAGAAATTTGCCCGTATCATATGAACAAGGAGATAATCAATCGCGTAACAGAGTGACCTAATAGTTGAAAGATTGGAAAATAAAAATTGCCTTTATGCACCAATATTTGAATGTATTACCTCGACCAAATTGCGTATCTGCAAGATAAAACAAGGTTAGAGGGGCTAGCCGTGTAACCGGCGTAGCCTCTCCGATGCTTAAAATAGTGACGGAATTAAGAGAGGATGCGGAGAATAATAATAATTAAGAATTAGATATCATACCTTTGAGGTTTAGAATCTTTGTATAGGCCTCAATGAATCCTAAATAGATTAGGGTTAAGAGTTTTAGTAGGATAAAGATTGTATTTGATATATATTATCTGTAACATAATCTATGTGTAATTCGATATTTATCTCGAGGAGAGATTTTCGATATTCTCATTTTGGATAGGATTTATTTCCAAAGTCATCAATAGTGTATATTGCGTGGATAGAGAGGTAACAAACTACATACTAGTTTGAAGACCAAATGAAATATGCATACGTCACATGAACTAAATTAACGTAAAATAGAAATTACCTTATATAATATAACTCAACTAATAACACGGGAGTAAATATGTGAAATAAAATATACCAAAGCAGGTAAAAGTATTTTAATTTTAAAATCCAACAAAATTATTTTTAAATAAATAAAATTTAGACTTGTATAAACACATACAAACTACACTACGAAAGCTTAAATATGATTGTCAATGGTGCGGTTTCCCTATTTCGATGGGTAACTGCCTAATGGGGATGGGGAAACCATGTACGTATGGATGTAGAGATTTTTTATCCTTGAAACTTTAACGAGCATGAATATGTTGAATGTATATTCATATTAAAAAAATCCTGAAAAATGCTGTTTTTGATGATCCAATGAATAAGAGACATGAAGTTGAAGCAACACTTTTTATGAAAATGATATTTATTAGTAAAATTTATAATTTTTACAATGATTTTTGTTGTCATATGGATTATTTTTTTATGTATATTTTATATTTATTTTTCTTTTCTTATTCAGGAGCGCAAATTCTTGATGTTTGACAAGTTTTCCAATTATAAGTTTAAGTAAGTTATTTAGTTTAACATTGTACTTAGAAAATCACTCTTATTATTTAAAATTTTTTAAAATATAGCATAATATTTTTTTAATGAGTAACGAAGAATAACCGATACTTAATGGATATGAGAAAGTTTCTCCGAATCCATACTAGGTATATGAAATTTTTTACTTTGAAACCCTAATGAATATGCGTATGAAGAATGCATTCGCCGATCCACTACAACCCTAAGCTTAAACCATGGGTTACTTAAACTAGGTTAAAAAGCATTTACTCTTCACATCAATTTAATTTAGTAATAATGATGTGTTTAAAAATTACTACTAATGAATAAGCTGTAATAATTTCTTAAAATAGCGGTCAAGTCAACGTATATACGTGTCACCCTCCAAGCCCGGGCATAGTTTGACACTGTTACTTTTTACATATGCATGGCACGTGTTTCATCATATCATATCCATCTAAGTAATAAACCCTTCGTAAGTTTGTTGTTGTATAGGTGTGTTTCAAATTTCAATGGAGTTGTTATTAGCCATCGTGTATAAGCAATTTTTTATTTACAAGCAATTGTTAGACGATGAGAAGTGTGTTTAAGGTTGATTTATAATTAGTTAAGGTATTTGACAAAATGAATTATAACAAATTATAAGTTGTGCATATCTTTAAAAGATTTGATTAGTTTTTTTGTTTAAACTAAATTATTTTATATTTGCTTTATTTTATAAAATTTTAAGGTCTCGTTTGGTTGACGGAATAGAATAGAATGAAATAAAATAGAAAATGAATGCAAAAAATGTCAAATATGATACATGAGTTTGATGTCGGAAGGAATTGTTCTTCTTAATTTCCGAAATATTCTCTCTGATGTCAGAATTATGTATCATAATTAATTGATGTTTTTGCATACAATTTCTATTCTATTCTGTGTCTTCTTCAATTAGAAATAACCATGCCTTTCAAAATGGTACACGCACTTTGCCATTTCCATTTTTTGGTAAATATTCTCTTCAATGTCAACAACCTCTATCTTTACTATCTCTCCACAAATTTGTTCGTATTTTCTAGCCAAACGTATTAAAACTTGAACTTGATTTAATTAAATGAAAACCTTAGATTCTAAAAATTGCAAATGGCAAACCACCAAAACCGTACACTCGATTCAATACCTACAACTTAGAAGGCTATTTTTTTGAAAAAAAAAATAGTTACAATTTAATCTACAACTAGCAAAACTTCATCTTTTTGGAAATTTCCGTTGAATTTGCCACCATTTCTTTTCATATTACAACGGCCCAATGCTCAGACGGTCAGATCAATTTCAATTACAAATCTGATCGCTGCTGAGCTGCCGGATCTTTCTCCGTCCGCCAAGGAGAGCTTGGCAAAGCTGACTAATCAACAATCGATTTTTCTTCCCGGCGAGTCCACATTTCAGATTTCGGTGAATAATGAAATTGAATCAACTCTACAATTCAAAAGGGGGAGTCTTGAAGATTATAATCTTCAATGCTCTACTACTCTTCAACATAGCAGTCGAATCATTTGCAACGTTTAAGATGAATTAATAGTATACGAGACGTACAACTCAGTTTTGGATTTTAAATCAAACGATTAGAAATCAAATCCTTGGCTTCATTGGATAAATGTAGGGGTCGCTGGGAAAATCATCTACGGCGCCTTCTCGCAATTCTACGTCGGTTTTCAGCTGCTTATTTGGAATATTAAAGAATTTTCAAGATCTGTACCTTTTAGGAAGACATGTTCCGATAATAGCCAAATCCATTGCTTTTCGAAGTAGAAGAAGACATATCAAGTGGAAAAGAAAAATATTGAAAATAGAAAGTGAATTGATTTTTGAAAATGTAAGAGTAATTTTCAACATCAGTACAAATTTTAATCAATATGTTATACATCTTTATATCAAGTTTTGAAATTAATGTATTATCGTGTTAGCAAATATAAAATTATTGTACTATTGATGATTTTAAATCCAGTACAAGTTATTTAAAAATAAATTACGGATATAATTTAACTTTTAACTAATAAAATTATGATAAGTTACTAGAAAATTCAGTATGTTGTGTATAAATCAAAATGTGTCGTAGTTTTCATTTAAGCTATTTTAACTTTTGACTAAGAAAATTAGAATATATTAATAAATTAGAATATTGTTTATAAAATAAAATGTATATAGTTTTCACTAACTTATAGCCATAAAATATCCTGCATACATAAATATGAGCGGTTTATTATTCTATTTATCGTGATCTCAGATGTTAATTTAATTGTTAGTAGTTGATGATGCAATTGTTTTATACAAGTTTCCAAACCAACAAATAATCTAATTTTATTTGTTATTTTTGAAAATGAAAGTAAATTTTTAATTTGAAGGCCCGTTAGACCCAATATCCAGGAAGAAAATGTGATCCAATCAGCCTCTCTTTTATAATACCAATGACAATACCAACCAAATTGAGCTTCTCAATTTTATTTAACTTTTTGATTTGATAAAATATATTATACAAACGTTGCTTTCTTTTGACGTGGAAATTTTTTTCACAACATAACGTAAAAACCCAGAAATTTTACCTATAAATGCATGGAGAAGAAGTAAAGAACCAACAATGATGGATATAAGTGAAATTTTATGAGATTTAAAGGTAATGTAAAATAGTGGGTTTTATTTTTCGAATTTTATACTCAATGGTTCAACAACCAACAAACAGCTAGCATAATTAAGGAAAAATCACTAAAAAGGAAATTTTTACATAAATATAATAAATCCATTAGATCTTATCTTTTATTTTTAACACTAGTATATCAGTTATACTGACCTTAATAACCTTACAAAGACTATCCATTTACTTTAAGGAAAAAATTTAATTAAAAACTAACATAAATTAATAAGTAAATATTTAATTGATGTTTTAAAATTATTCCATAAACATCACGTACTGTCTAGAACAATTATTGATACAGAAAAAAAACTTTTAACTTAAAATTTTCTTAATTTGACACGTTTAATCCCGCCTGTCCCGATTTCTAAAACACTGCGTTCAATACATGATTTAAATATAACACAATTGCGAGCTAGTTGATTACACATGAAAGAACTAATAATTCTTTTTTTCTAAAACCATGTGTATATAATCATTCGTAAGCAAAAATATGCAGTAAAATACTGCCACAATCTGCTTAATCCACAAAAACAGTTTTGCTTAACACTATTAAAATTCTGCTTACAAAATGTCCTGCTTGTAACATGTCCTCGACCAAACATGATGTTTGTTGAAGACGCATAGTTTAGGGATGTTTCTTTAAATTTATTTTTTTGACTTTTTACTTACAAGTGTTTTCTTTTAACTTTTGAGATATTTAAAATAAATAGTAAATTGATTTATGAAAATTGATTTTAAATCACTTATAAACAGTTCTTTAAAACTGATTTCTAAATTATTTATAAGTTGTAAAATTCATTGAAAACCAAAAAACGACATACACTGTTTATTGGGTTTTTAATATTATACCAAGATAGTAATGCAATTGTTTTTTTCAAAACAACGAAGGGAGGAAATATCATTTTTTAGAAGTAGGAAAATGTTGCCTTTTATTTTTAACTTAAAAGCAACTTTTTAAGTTGAAAAAAAGCTAGAGTAACATTAAACTAAAATAGTGTTGTAAAAGGTGCTAGGCGCTAATCGGCTGGCTTGAGCCTCTGGGGACTTAAACGGGAATTAATCGAGGATTAATCGGGACTTAGGCGGGGACAAGGTAGATTAAATTTTTATAATATTTAATATTTATTAATGAATTAGAATAATAAATTTAGCTAATACGCTAATTTTTATATAATAAGATTAAAAATTCAAATAGTAACAATTTTTTTGGGCTTAGCGACACTTTTCTAGTATTTGGTAACATTTTTTTAGATTTTGACGACACTTTTCTAATATTTAATTACACTTTTATAAGTTTTGACGACATTTTTTGCATTGATCGTCCAATTATATAAAATCGTGACGGTGTTTAAAAAAACGTCGCCTAAACGACCACCTTTTAAAATAGAGAACTAAAATAACTCTTAATTCAAAATCCACTGTTAATCAAGTTTGACAAAACCTAAAAGTTCGAAGAAACATCCCCTTGGACCGCGCTCCTTGATTGACGAATTTGATGTGCAATGTTTGTGAATATCTAAGCATGATTCCCTTTTTCCTATTTTCAGAAAAATTAAATTAAAATGTTGAGAAAATGTAGCTGGTGTCTTCTTGAACTCCCCCGTCTCGAAACATAATGTAACGAGTGATTAATCTAAGATTTGAGCTGTTTTAAAAATATTACATGGGACTATAACATTTTTTGTCATGTCTGAAGGCAATGTTATATATAAACATGCGTCAAATAGTAAATCAATATTAAAGGCCCAGTTTAAAATTTCTTTTCCAGACTAGTTCAATTTTTAAACTTTTTAAACAATTATTTTGAAAATAAATAACAAATAAATTTTATTTAATTAATATTAAAAATCAAAATTCTTTTATGAAAATTTAAAATATAATCTTCAATGAAAAGCTTACGAGGGGATTTTTCAAACTTGGTCCTAGCAGAAAAGTAACATCTAACCCATGTCCTTGGATTATGGTTCATAACCCAATCAAATGCATTTTTGTCAAACTTTTGCAGTTCCTTTATCTTTGTTAGGAATGATTTCTCAGTACCGGCAGTTGCTGCTTCTCGTAAATGATCTTTATATTCTACACCCTTGTAAATTTTTTTGAAATTTTCATACATGTGTTTGACACAGAACCTGTGTTCCATATCTGGTTCTATCTCTCTTAGAGCCTCAATAAATCCCTACATAGTAGCATCACAATAAGAAATAGTAGCAATTATAACATTTACATCAGTACAACAACAATAGTAGCAATTATAACAGCAACAATAACATTAATAGACATAAGCAGAAATACAATAGAGACAATAATAGCATAAAATAAGCTAAAAATACTGATATGAGTATAAGTACAACAACTTAAGCTAAACTCCATTTGTATGACTTTTATATTTTTTAAGGGAAAAATATTGAAGGGTTATAAACCTGTAAAGTGCCAACTATTACCACTTCTAATATTTTTGGTTAAATTTAAAATAAATAACACGCCTATATCAGTACAATGATAGATCTTTTAATTAAGTGTAAAATTTAAAATGTAAAAAAAGCTAATGAAAAAATGAGATGAGGACAAATAATGGAAACTAGAAATTATGCAAATCTAAATTATTTTAATGGAGACAAACAATATATCCCGACACATTTGATGTAAATTTTGCCCTTTTATATTTCCACTTTACACCACCAAAAGTTTTCTATTATCATAACTAAAGATTAAAATACAGGGTAACTTAAATATTTTGTAACTTCTATTCTGTTTTTACTGACTTTTATTCATTTTTTGACTGCAGCAGTTCCATTAAACAAACAGGTGTACAGTTTGAGCTATGTTTGTGTTACATTTGGTGTTTTCAGCCATCCATGTTATGGTATTGTTAATGATTTGGATACAAGTGCAACAACTATGACAGCTTTATATTCAATGAGAAAAAGAAAAGAAAACTGCAATACAGTAGGAAATAACTCAATCTAACGCCTTAAATTAGACAAACAATTAAGCAATTCTAGACATAAACAACCACAGTACATAATCATTATTAGACAAACAATTATGTAGTTGAAGCATTTCCATATAAGAAGCCACGCAATCATAATAAAACATACGCCATCCTGTCTCAATTGGTCTCCCATAGTCATCAAACAATAATTCGATGAGCCACTTCCATGATTCCTTGCACTCGGAATCAACACAAGCAATGGCAATAGGAAATAATTGGTCATTCCCATCAAGCGCAACCACACACAACGATTGTCCTCCCAAATTAGTCTTCAAATGGCATCCATCAAGGCATATCAATGGTCTGATTCCAGAGAAATATCAGTGCTTCTGTGGTCCAAATCTCACGTACATGTATTGGAACACAACTCTGTCTCTCGAGATTATCTCACTTTCTGCAACATCATCATCTTGAACTAGTTGTAAATCAGTCCTTAGTTTCACCATGCTACCCGGATTGGTTTTCATTAATGTTGCTGCATAATCCCATAGTCTGTGGTATTGTACACTCACTTCTCCCTGGAGCATCTTACTAGCTCTTGATCTAGCCCTATAACACCTAGCAGGATTGATCTCTGCTCCTAAGTCCCTCCTCACCTTATTAATCATTGCATCCACCTCCCATTTTGGATTATTTCTTAAATCATCTATGTACTTTGTGGCTACATATTCTAAATTTACAAGATTATTGTTCAAAGTCCGTGCACAGGAGTGAGTTGCCTTAAATGTCCTGATTTGAAATGTGTTGTTATCCATACATTTTGCTGCTCTAATTCTAAAGCCACATTTCTCCTTGCATTCCACTATAATCAGTTTTGTGTTATTCTTTAAGAAAACATGTGATGTGCCTCTCTCAATTGCCCATCTCCATAAAGCAACCCTATACTGTTCACGGCCACTAAACAACATTCCAATGCACAAGCCACCTGTAATTTCATTATAGTGAATAGCATGTTCATGACCCTTTTCATCAGATCTCTGAGGGCTATTCAATTCAACTTCCCTTCTCACTGGTGAATCATTATCCTCATTCATATCTTCTTGGTTCAAGTACAATCATCATTTCCTAGATCTTCAACATTCTCTTATGCAAAAATTTGGACAAATTATCACCATCTGAACTTGACTCCATCTCAGAAATTCAAGATCATCATACTCTCCATCCGGTTCACATACTCTTAGTGGAGCCATGTTTTCGACAAAGAATATATGCATCTCTTTCGCACCTTTGTTATATAGTACCATATTAGTCAAATTCCAATCAAATCCTATCTCTTTGTAAGCAGAACAACCTGAAAAACCACCTATCTTCAACCAAAATCTACAACCCCTCTCATACCCCAATCTCTCTGCTATTTTCACTAAATAAGAGACATTAAGATTGTCTTCATCGAGAATCCACCTAGTAACCTCACCCCCAAGATACTCTATTTTGTCATCGTCCTTATCCATCTCGGCAGACCATTGACCACCATGGTGGATGATAAACACATAATTAAGCATTGTTTTCCTGAGGACAAAATTAAGTAATAATTATTCACATAACCAACAAACCAAACACACCTCAATGATTGAATAATCAAATTATTTCCATGAAATCAGCTGACAATAAGAAAACGAGAAAAAATCCTAAATTATTAGCTAAGCACCATGTAATCAAAACGATGTTGAAACATGATCAAACATGAACTAAAATAATTAGTCTTGAAAGAACTTGCTTTCTTCTTATTTTTCTTCAATTGACGAAAACTAACATAACCCTAGACTAAATTTTAACTGAAAAACAAAGTAATCAATACAAACAGAACGAGAATGGAGTTTACCTTGTTGTTAACTTTGTATTACATAGATTGATGCTAAGAAAAAACTCTCTTCAAGCTTCCATTTTTTGTTCTTCACCTAATTCATCGTTGAGGGGAAAACAAAAGTTGCTTAAGAGCCATTGTAAAAATTATGATGTTGGCTTAAAAGAAATTAGAATGAGGTTGAGAGATTTGAAAGTGAAAAGAAGAAACTGAGTTGTAATCAAGAAAATGGATTGGAAGTGAACCAAAGAAGGGGAAGAAATAAACGAAATTGATTTTAAATTCGCTTTTTATATTAGCAATTTTTAATTTACCTTTTTTACCTTTGCACCGTGAGTAATATTTAACGGACACAAGCCAATTTCCTTTGTTCGCTAACAGCACAATTTCTCGGACCTTTTTTTGTAAAAATATATTTCTCAGACCCCCTTTAAAAATGAGTGAAATCACGGGATATTTTTTTTTTGTTAAATTTACCCTGAAGTTAGAACTGTCTAAATAGATAACAATGAAAAAGCGCTGAATGAAAATTGTTATCTTTTGGTATAAATGATATAAGTGCCAAAAGGACGAAGTTACGAATCTAGCCGTAAGCTGAGGCATAAAAATCCATTCACTCACTCAACAAAATAAATCCAATTTCTTAAAAAGAAAAATAGACACTTCCAAAATGATGTCTCCTTCTCCACTTTCTCTTTTGTGTGCTTTAATCCTCTCTTTACCTTTGGCCGTACTGTTCACCATCACTACTCCGGCCACCAACACCACTAACTCCGCCGTTTCAACCTCCTCACCCCGCCGCTCTCTTGAAAACCCGGCCACTGTTTTCTCCCCAAAATCACATCCTCCCAAGAACCACCGCAGTATCCAACTCAGAACCATAAACTCTCTCCTCCCACCGCCGTCTCCTCCTCCTCCTTCTCCACCTCCTCCACCGCGAGATGACGATGAATCGCTTCTCCGGTTAGCTGCGAAGGCGAATGTTCGGCCAAAGAGTCCTAAGAAAATAGCGTTCCTGTTTTTAACCACTTCGCCTCTTCCATTTGCTCCGATTTGGGAGCTTTACTTTAACCGGAGCTCTCGCCGCCTGTTTAATGTTTATGTCCATGCCGATCCCGAGTACACTTACGCGCCGCCGTTTGAGGGGGTGTTTTCTCACCGTGTCATCCGCTCTCAGCCTGCTCAACGGTTTACCCCGACGCTAGCCTCAGCGGCGCGTCGACTGCTTGCTCACGCGCTGCTGGATGACCGGAACAACGCGATGTTTGCCCTTCTGTCTCCGTCGTGCATTCCGCTGCACTCCTTCGATTTTACCTACAGGACTCTGGTGAAGTCGCGGCGGAGCTTCATCGAGATATTGAAGGACGAGGAGTGGGCGTACGACAGATGGGCGGCGCGTGGGGAGGATGCGATGCTGCCGGAGGTGAAGCTGGAGGATTTCCGGATTGGATCTCAGTTTTGGGTGTTGACACGTAAGCATGCGAAGCTTGTCGTTAGTGACCGTAGGATATGGGCGAAGTTCAATCTGACGTGCGTCAAAGAGGACGCGTGTTATCCGGAAGAGAATTACTTTCCTACCCTTATACATATGTGGGATCCACGTGGAGCTGTGTCGGCCACGCTTACACACGTGGACTGGAGGGACTGCTACGACGGTCACCCGCGCATGTACAATGAGACCGAGGTGGGGCCGGAGTTAATTAGAGAGCTGAGAAGCGAGCGGCCTAGATATGGTTATGATGGAATCAACGGCTCCGATTTGGCTGTGAGGCGACGGAGAGACCCGTTCCTGTTTGCCAGGAAATTCTCGCCCGAGTCAATTGGACCTTTAATGAGAATAGCGGAGGAGGCTATTTTAAAGGATTAGGTTTAGTTAATTATAGATATCATAGGATAATTAGTGAATGGCAATGTTGTAAAATGGAGTAAATTTGATGGACAAATGTGTTGTTTTACTTCTTAATGGCAACAAGTCAAAAGTGATTTGGTTGTTCAAAGTATGTTTTCATGTGTTGAGAAGTGGATTGCATTGTAAATTAGTGAAAACAAAGAAAAAATTGTGCTTGAAATTTGAATGCTTGGTTGTTGTTTGATGATATTGTTCATGACTTCATGTCCTTTTTGGGTTGAATATAGTTGTTTGAAACTAAGTTGAGTGAGCCTTTATACTTTCCGATTTTGATGTGTGTAGATGTGACCCAAATTGTTAAATGTGCTTAGAAAGTCTTTTTCCGAGTCATGAGCAACAGATTGCAGACTGTTAAATATTTTAAAGTTGACAGAAATTGTTATATGTTTTTAACTATAATTAAGCCATATACATGTGTTTAAAACTAGCATTTAAACATATTCATAAGTAATTATTAGTCTAAAAGAACATTAACTTCAAATACATGACACTCTCCTTAACTTGACAAGGAATGACAAATGTTACTCAGAACTTTCAAAAGCTCAAATCATCCCCTTAATATAACATCTTTGAAAAGTCAAACTACTCATATGTGTCAACGTTGAGGGGGCAACGTGATTTATTTTTACCAAATTGAAAGGAGTATCCGATCCTTTTTGTAAGTTGGAGATAACGCAGTTAAAGAAAAATGATGCATTTTCCTACCTAAAATCATTTTCAACAAATTTGTTATATCCTTGTACAAATTTCATATTGTTGTTGAATATGTGGGAAACAACAATCATTACATGCAATCATGGTTACAACTGCCACGCGCCTTTAATTTCTTAAATCATAAAAATGCATTTTGCAAGAAAACCGGAGGATCCCCAATCCAAGGTAAACATAAATACAATAAAAAGGATGGTGATTTATGTGGGCCAGGCCCAAAAAACGAAAAAAAACAGTGTCAACAACATCAAATTTCAAGCAAATAGTAAGACATGAACAAGCTCATTTTGGAGCAGTGATTACTGATTAGGAGAATATTCAACGAAAAACTTGTACATAGGAAAACTGACAGCAAAAAAAGGAACTCTATCAATACTACTGACCGGCTTTTGTGAATAAGCTCGATTGTTCTTCACCGCTACAGGCGACACACAAAGCCTTCCAGATGGGAGTCAGCATCTTAACAGGCGGACGCAATTCCTGAGCATTGAATTTCTCTTCAATAAAATAACTACGCAAAAGTTGCAAAAAATGCATGTTTTTCAGAATCTGAAATCTGTTAACTTGATAACGTACACTTTCAACTATTTCCATATTTAACAAATAGACGTGTCATGTGTGAAATTAGGTACCTTAAAAACCAAGATTAAATCTGCTTCCTCGCGCAAAATCAAAGACAGGAACCAGTGACAAGTAACAGAAGTCACGTGTTCAACCAGTCACAGGTTTTAGAATCCTGTCTGCGGGAAAAAATCGGCGATCAATTCTTCCACTGCAAAGGAAATAGTAACATGTTCTAGTGAAGGAAAGTGGTGTTAAAATATCTACAGATTACTAACCATCATCAGTTTAAACATGATTGAAGCTATAAACTATCTAATTTGATTAAAAATTTGGTGGCAGAGGAAAATGATATTATCCGATGACTTCATGCAAAATGAAATGGGGATGATGAAAGCTCTAAACGCAGTTCCTTTAACATGTCCCTGTCCCAACTTGGATTTCATGAAATTATCATCGTACACACAGGGACGATCCTGACATTTCGAGGACCCCAGGCGAGAAGTAAGAAACAAGGGTCCCCTCGATTAATAATATTAACTAAAATTTAACTTTATTTTCAAAAAATTTGATCGGTTTCTGGGAAACATCCTTATGCGGAGTTTTTGATCTAATCTACAGCTAAAAGCTTCTATGCTCAGATTTGGTTCTGCATACAAATCTCTACTCCTTTCGGTACAAATCTTACTAGATTAGTCAATAAATGTGAGCTTCTAAGTTAGATGTACGATTATCATTTATCAAGCTAGACTAATAAACTGAGCAATATGGTCCTTCAACTATTGCCATCCTACAAAACCAAAAACACTTGCGTGTAAATCCGTCATATAACTTCATCCATATATGTAAGATCAAAATTTTCAGCATATGGTACATGATACGTGCTTTTGAAAAGCAAAGGAAAAGAAAATATACCTTCTATAATGTGTTTCAAGTTGGACTCCAAAAGCTGGAGTTATTATGATAGACTCTGAGTCATTCATAAAACTAAGTAAAAAATATGTAAGTAGTCTCTTTGACATTGAAAGGACACATTTGATACATGCTATTGAATCTTACATACCAAACTTAAGATACAAGAAAGGCGTGTAATAGTATGCGCACTCACCTTTTACAATGGGCTTCCAAAACATTGATTTGATGACAATTGCAATAAAAAGAAAACTACAGAAAAGGATGTTGATAGATACATCCTGTTTTTTTATGGTCAGAATATTAGTTTATTGCACAAAATAATTCTAATATCGAAACAAATTAGTGAATGTCATCTACTAAAGTCGAATTCAACTTAGAATATGTAAAGGAAACAAAAGAATGACAATAAAAGATTACACGCCATGCTAAAAAGGCTATGTAACTTAAAAAAATATGCACAACAAACAGCAAGCTGATGACAGGAACTCAGTTTAGGCCATAAAAAACATGATTAATTGGAAATTATATATAACTTGAATAAAAAGAGGCAAGAAACATGTGCTAAAAGAGTAATAGTTGTGAACCATAATATTAAACCCTTGGCTTTACTCTTCTTAACTAGAATATGGTGCACATCAACGGCTTCAGCATTAGATTCAATGATGTAAGCGTATCTCCGATCAACGTTTGAGAGCTCATCAGCCATTTACAGTATCTGCAATTTTAGATCATATTTGTGATGCTGCACAATGAATAAGACGTCAACAAACAGATATCAAGTTGTTTTACTTATAAATTCAAATGTCGGATATTGGGGCGATTCAGAAAGCAACTTTTGTTATACTGCTACGATTTAGTTTGTACTAAACAAAATGATTTAACGTAGCTAGTATAAATAAAACAGAAGTGAATTTAATTGCAAGTATAAGATAACAGAACAAGATCAAGATATCATCCTTCTATTAGTTTTACAGATTCAGCCACGCTAGAAACCTAAAACATGTAAAGAAACCATAAATTACATAGTTTTCTAATGCTGTGAATATGAATTTGGAGCTAGCAACATCAACAAATGCAAATCCATGCTCTAGATCCTAAGAATCAGGCCAGCAAATAAGCAACAAAACAAAATTCAAATATCTTCACTGCACGAAGACGAACGAGTTCCAAATAAGACCCGAGAAAATTGAGCTAATCTAGACCTGCGTACTTGGGAGATGAAAAGCAATGACTGGCATTTATGGAGAGCCGGGAATCTTTTCACTATTGGGGCTAACAGTAAATCTAGAGATAAGAAGAAGAAGAAGAATTACAAGGAAACTTGCCTATCCTCCGGTCTTCCGCCAACAAGATTACAACAGCAATTAGATTAGAGATTCATCGAGCCAATAAACTCGATATAGATGGATGGCTACGGCGATTACAAAACTCTTCAAAAAATAACTTAAAGTGATTTTTTTTTTTAATTAAGTTTAATTTATTTTTAACTTCTGTGTTATTTTTAATTTTTAAGTTAAAACAAAATTATAAGAAACACTTCATTGTATAACTTATAAGTTAAAATCTTTCTAAAAAACACTTTTAAGTTAAAAGTTAAAAATGAGAAATTTTAAGAAACACCTAGCAAAGGTTTGTCTGCTCCAACTGAACCAAAATCGTCGTATAATTATTATAAAAGAACAATTTTATTATATTTGTAGTTTTCAATTAAATTCAGTTGCAATTTAATTTTACCGCAGATTCGTTAGTTACTAAAATTAAATTTTTAATATTTTCTCTGTCTATTAAATATTATCGTTTTAACTAATTCACAGTTTTTAAAATAATAATTAACCAAATAAGATGATTTAATAGTTTACCCTTTCATAAATGTTCTATTCAATTTTCAAGACTATTAATTTGTTCAGTAAAAACAATTTGACATATAGTCTTTTCTTATTATTGGAGATTAGAATATAACTATTTTGGAAGTTAAACAAATTAATAGGAGTTGAAATGGAAAACTTGGAAAAAAACATCTTGGAAATATAAAATGACAATAAAAAAAAATAACGAAATTCCTCTAAAATGATAACATTTAGTAAATTGAGGAAGTATTAAAATTGAATAAATAATTAAAATTGAATGAAATTCTTTATTTTAGAGAATTTGCATTGAAGTTAATTATTTTAAAAAATCTTCACTACTCCTTGCTCCGTCCCCTTCTGACTTCATATTCAAATGTTGTTATTATGCGTCCGACCTATTCATTGTCGATTTTTTCCTACTTAGGTATCGACTAGACACATTTTTAATATAATAATATTTTGAATAACGACTGTTGCACCTTCTTTTTACTTATAAAAATTAACATAATTTATTTACTATAATATCATTATAATAAAATGTATTATTTCGAATTCCAAATCAAGAAACAATGCTTTTCAACTTTTAAAGGATTATAGAGTTAGTTGTGTTGGCAAGTCAAAATGGTCTTATTAAAGTTGACCAATGCTGCAACCACTCTAATCTGAGTTATTGCATCTTACTCAGCTACATCATGAAATCTGTAAAATGTATAGTACAATTAACATAATAATATTAGTGTTATTTTAAAAGTTTTGACTTGAATTATATTCTTTTATTGTATATGTATAAAACAACTTATTAACAATGTTATCAATATCGTACCGGACACGATACCGGTGAAGTTAATGGTATGTGGTATGACCGGTATTACCGGTGGTAATACCGGATTAATGAATTTTTTTTAAATAATGTAGTATTTAAATAATAAATATCCTTAACAAATTTTCAAATTTTAATTCTAACAAATCTTTATCAATTCTAGGATTTTACTTTTTTTATTTCGATTTTTAAAGGAAACATAGCGATGAAAGCAAAGAACTTGAACGGGAAGTTTTTAAATTAAAGTTTGAATTTTTTTTAAATACCGATTTAACCAGTTTAGTGGTTTAACCGGTATTTTACCGGTAGGATGCGGTTCTCTTCAAAATCGGTAAAGTACTTCAAACCGACCGTATACCCGGCCGGTACGGTACGGTTTCAATAACACTGCTTATTAATTATTAAGTTTATCAGTTCAACTATATCATGAATAAAACCGTCATTTACAATTTTTTGATAAACAGTTCACAATTTTCAGTATTTTGATATATATTTAAAAACTAACCATGTTTGTGGAAATTAATCTACGTGGATTTTTTAATATTTAATTTATTTTTATAAGATAATAATTATTAACTTAAATTTTTAACTGATAGCTGAAAAATGACAAAATATTATTAAGTAAAAATAATTTATAAATAAAATTATGGTTATTATGTAAAAACAAATTATACATAAAATGAACCGTTAATTTGTATTCACATTTTTTTTGTAAATGATCAATTCCGTGACTATATGCATATTGAAAAAATTAAGGTGTGTATGACGTTTTATGCAATTTCAAAATTATTTTTAAATATTTTCTAAAAGCAGGCAGAAAATTAACCTTGTTCAGGGTGGTTGTTAGTAGACAACCATTTGATATTGCTAATTTTAGAAGACAAAAACTTATAACCAAATATTTAGAATGTTAGTAAAAAACAATTCTTCGATCTCCAAACGGCCACGAAATTATGTTAAAAACTAGGTTTAATGTATCTTGAACCCCTTGAACTTGTTACTAAATTCCAGATTCCCCTCTGAATTTTGAAATGTTCTCAATGCCCCCTTAAACTTGTCTAAAAGTTCTCAATTTCCCCCTGAACTTGTCCTTAAACTCCGGATTCCCCCCTGAACTTTGAAATGTTCTCAATGCCCCCTTGAACTTTTCTAAACGTTCTCCAACACCCCCTCAATGCAACATGACAAGTTGAGTTAGTGAGAGTGTGAATGAAAAAAAATTTTTAAAAAAATTAAAAAAGAAATAGATATCCTAATGTTAATATTCTAACATTATAAAAATTCAAATCTCTAAATCGTTCTTATCTATTTAACACCCGAATCAGATTTCTCTTTTCAAATTGAAAACTTTTGGACAAGTTCGGGAGGAAATTGAGAATTTTTAGACAAGTTCAGGGGGGTATTGAGAACATTTCAAAGTTCAGGGGGGAATTTGGAGTTTAGAGACAAGTTCAGGAGGAAATTGAGAACTTTTAAACAAGTTCAACGGGGGCATTGAGAATATTTCAAAATTTAGGGGAGAATCCAAAATTTAGAGACAAGTTCAGGATTTCAAGATACATTGAACCTTACAAATAACTAACAACATAAATTCTGTATCATCATAAAAAATGCTTAAATTATATGAAATTATACAGTACATTCCTCTAGGTGAGCCAAGCAACTATGTTGATAACGCGGGACGAGTCCAAACCGAGTTCCGATTCGGATGACTCAGTCAAGCTCGACGGCTGACAATAAAACCAACGCCTTTTTGATTTCTCTAATTTAAATATTCACAAACCCAACGAACTTCGTCTCAGAAATGTCTCCAATGGCGTCTTCCAATTCATCCAACAGTCCTTTACTTCCACTTTCCGTTTCTTCCGCCGGCGATGAGAAGCCAAGGGAAAGGCTCGTCAGAGGTGACGACAACGGCAAGTTTCTTAAAGGATCCGCCATGACCAAAAAAGGAGCTTATGCGGCTATTTCTTACATGTCTTGTGCTGGTACGTTTCTTATGAATTGTGATTACTTATCTAGACGGATTTGAGTGCGATTACAGAGGATTATGATTTGATTATTTATGCGATCCTGCAATTTCTGTATTTCATAGTAATTCTGTGATGTTTGTGATCATTTGAAATAATTTCATAGTTTCATTTCATCTTATGTACGTACTGAACTGAATATAAAATTCAACATATGTAACATCGATGAATTCATGAAATAAATTACTCCACTACTAGCACTGCACGTCATCTTCAGAGACATTTATCTTTGACGTTGAATAGAAAATAAAATCTTCAAAGAGGATTAGAATTGTGATTATAAAGAGTTCTTGAAGGAGGAATAGAAAATTTATGGTCGTTTGTACATCGTTTCTGCTTTCAGCAGATGTTAATTATAGCTGTCTATTTATTTGAATTTTGTACTGCTGGATCATTTACTTGTATTTGCTTTAGGATTTGTTTTGTTTATGGATTTGGTTCACATAAAGCGCGTTTCCAATCTATGTTGCAGTGCTTTTGGTAATGTTCAACAAAGCAGCTCTTTCTTCTTTTAACTTCCCCAGTCCAAATGTCATAACACTATTTCAGGTAGATTACATCGAAGCTATTATGGTCAAAACAGTACTATTTCATCATTTGCCTACTTTATTGTTTAATTTTTATTGAGCAGCTTATTAGAGGAAATGTGCTTGGTCGTTTTCCAGATATATCACATTACTTTATAACACTTATTATGATTGCTTCTCCCGTTTCCCCAAAAAAGATGATGAAAATTTTATTTGACCAAAAGAAAATCATATCAACAGTACAGACATACTTAGTCTTCTAGATTGTACATTTGTTAGAAAACCTCATCTTAAGTGTATAATTATCGACTTACAAGCCGGTCGAAACAATGCTAAGTTTGTGGTTTAGGAAGCTCCTAATTTTATGAAGCTGACAGTAGCAAATGCTGTGAGAATAAAGTGAGTTAGAAACCGGTTGCTAATGTTTAAATCACTCTTAACAGCCTCCTTGATTAATTGACCTCTTGATCACCTCCTAATCTGCAAAATTTCACTTGAATGTACAATGTAGAAAAAATGTGTAAATTAAATTACATATATATATATTTCATGCCTTCCTTCTTGTGACATTTTGGCATTCGACCATGGGTCTATGGCATATTTTAGAATTACCATAATTGAAGTCTTTCTGTTTCTCTGCAGATGATAAGTTCAATCTCTTTTCTATATGCATTGAGACGCTGGAATTTAATCTCTTTCACTAGTGGTGAATCCTTACCTATTTCCGATGGAAAAACTACCTTTGTGTCACTGCAAACATTGATCCACACTCTCCCTCTTTCAGCCGCATATTTGTTTTACATGGTATATTTCACTATACCACTTGAATTGTCTTTGGTACTTCTTTTATCCCTGTAATTAATATATAACAGCTTTTCCATTATCCATCAAAAGCTTGTTACAATGGAGTCTGTTCGTGGAGTAAATGTTCCTATGTACACTACTTTACGAAGAACTACAGTGGCATTTACAATGATTATGGAGTACTTTTTGGTAGGGCAGAGGTATACACCACCTGTTTTGGGAAGGTAAATTGCTCTTCAATGCTATGGTTTTAATAATTTATTTCTTTTCATCTTCAATGAAGACTTGGAAGTTGGAACCAGTAACATTAAGGGTCAGTTTCCCAAGCTGCTTTTGAAAAAAGCTCTATTTTCAAGCTTTTTCTATAAGCAACAAAGTTGATTTTGGGAAAAACAAGTCAACACTTCCTAATAAATAGTATAAAGGACCAAAATGTGTTGTTCAAAGCCATAATATGTAGTGCTATAAAAATTTTGTGAGAGCAACTTATTGAGACATCAGCTTGAAAAGCAATACCAAACAAGTCCTAAGCAAGTGATAACATGAATTATTGAGAAAACTTGTGGTGTCTCAGCTAATTTTGCTCGATTTAGAAATCTGGTGAGGATTATGAACTGGTGTTTGATTTGAAGTTTGTAGAAATCCATGAAATTGATTGTGTATCCATTTAGAAATCATATCTTGAAAGACAAGTATCCAGTTTTGTGAGTCATTACCAGTAGTTTGTGTCAAACTGCCGGACATGTTATGCACAATACACTCCATCTTTTAATTATCTTCTATAATTTTCTTTTCTTGTTTTATTTTTGCTTCAAATTTCTTCAACAAGTGTTAGTGTTGAATGTACATTGAACTTGCAATCAGATGTGATATATTTTATTTAGACTTCACCATGTTGCTGAAAACGTCCTGGCTTGGTGATTTCTATCTGCTTCAAAAAGTCGATTGGATGTTGACATACAAAGTGAATAGCTGCAACTTCTGGAAATTGTTACATCTATACTGAAATATCCCAAATCTTTTCTTGAAATCTTTCTCAGTGTTGGAGTAATTATCCTTGGTATATTAATTGCAGCTCGGGACTTGTCATTTGATTTCTATGAACATCCTGTTATTTTTTTAGCTAACTTCACAATGGCTATATATCTTGTAACTATTAGCCGCATTGGTAGCAATCTCACTTTTCTTTGTTCAAATCAAATTCTTTTTTTTTACAACATTTCTTTGCTATCTCAAGGTCCCCATGTCAAGGGCTTAACTTCTATTTATTCTCTTTCAGGGAAATCCAGTGGCCTTAACAGCTTTGGCTTAGTGTGGTGCAATGGTTGGTTATAACATATGATACTATTTGTTCAAATCATATAAAACATTTCTTAAATTAGTACATTTTAAATTTCTACAATTTCCTCTTCAATTCCCTATAGCCTGAAAATTTTCTTGTTTATATTCCCACAACAGGATTTATATGTGGACCAGTTTTGCTGTTTTGGACATTTATTCGCGGTGAATTATCGATGACAATGAATTTCCCCATTCTGTATTCCCCCGGTTTCTTGGTAAATGGCCTGCTAACTACTAGAAATGCCTCTTTTCTTCTTATGACACCACAAATATTAAATGCCTCAAAGTATATATGCAGATGTATTTGAATATATATTCTTTTCTGTTTGCTTAGGCCGTGCTGTTTTTCTCCTGTACATTGGCTTTCTTCTTGAATCATAGTATATTTCTAAACACTACTCTCAATTCCGCTCTCACTCAGACCATTTGCGGCAACCTAAAGGTAAGTTTGCTATATTTTTATTTTTCTTTTTTCTGAAAACTTTGTTTGAAACAACAGTCCGCAATAGCCACTGAAAGCAGGTACCCTTATACTGCTTATCAAATTTCTGGCCAAATAAAAGCTTAACTTATTTAGTTCCTGTTATTGAAAGAAATTATCAACAACGTGCTGCAGTGAAAGAGCTCTGTTGAACTGTCTAATGATTGCATTGAACAAGTTGGACAGTGATGTCCTTGTTGGACACAATATATCTGGGTTTGACCTTGATGTTCTCCTCCACAGTGCCCAGGTTGAACTCTCTGTTGATCCTTAATGTGTAAACTCATTTAAAGAGAATGGAGACATTGCTAGAAATTTATTATAGTAATTTGAAATTAGACACGCTGATGTTTTTTCTTGTATTTGTATTTTAAAGGGAAGGAAAAGGTTTTATTACTATCTTATTGGTGTTATCTCCTATTCTATTGCTGGAATTTTAGCATATGCACTATCCCAATGGGGAAGGACCATCGAAAGCAGAATTGTTCATCGCTACGCGTAAACGGAAAGACGGATGACAGTACAAGTCCTAAAATGACTTCATTAACTATCGAATCGTAAGAAATTGCCAACTTTTAATCTTGTATATTTATATATGTGAACTGCTGTGAATATTATTTTGAATCAGAATTGTTGTCAATATTGTTTTGAATCAGAATTGCTCTGAATATTGATAACTTATGTGGATATAGTTGTGAATAAGAACTGCTGTGAATTTTTTGAATCAGAACTGCTATGCATATTGTGGTGAATCAAAATTGCTATGAATATTGAAAAATAATGTGCATTTTGTTGGGGTTGGGGTGAATTTTGTTGGAACCAAAATTGCTGTGAATTTTGTTGGAATCAGAACTGCTGTTAATTATGTGCTTAAGTTACTTGTTGGGTTCAGAACTGCTGTTATATGAACTGTTGTTAATTGTGTGCTAACATTCTTTCCTTTTTTGCATAATATAAGTCTTTTATTTATTAATTGTGTGTTTGAAGTTACTTAATGACATACATTCTGCTGTTATCTTGTTTTTTTTCTATTAAAAATGTACTATTTTGGTGATTTCTTATGCCCTGTTTTTTGTGATTTGTTTCTTTCTTAGAATGCAATTCAAGAAATGTGTGCATCTGGTGCACAAAGTGAGAGTGTAGAACAAATTCTGAAGGGTGATACATCGCATGGAGCTTCTTGGCTTGTTGGTTAATCCTTTGGATAATACTTTG